>VZRR01008411.1:190975-229628 GCA_013398015.1 Oreocharis arfaki
AGGGAAGGGAAGGGAAGGGAAGGGAAGGGAAGGGAAGGGAAGGGAAGGGAAGGGAAGGGAAGGGAAGCTCCAGCAGACTAGAGGGCAAAAGCAGCGGCACAGTTTGGAGAGCAGAGTGAGCCAGACAATTCCCAGTTGATTGGTGCAACATCAATCACGGTTGAAATAATGGAAAAATCTGATATGAGATCCCATTAATAAAGAATTAAATGACAGGAGCATAATTCATGCCAGTCAACGTGATTTTATGGAAAACAGAGCTTGTCAAACAAACCTGATTTTATTCTTTGATGAGATTACAACTTTGGCAGATAAAGAAGAAATGATAGAATTCTGCAAGGCACTTGACTTTGCCCTGTCTGACTGTGATTAGAAATTCAGTGCCCTACAACATCAATGAAGCACATTTTGAGTGAGGACCCAGCTGGCCTGGCAGGTCCCAAGGCCACCAACCTCACTGGGGACATAACAGTGTGATGTAAAATTGCTGTTGGTCCAAACTCGGGTAACAGCATGGCAGATAACAGGGAGGACCCAGCAGCCAGGTGAAGCCCTTGGAAATTTGGGCTCATTTGGTAAAAAATTACTTTTATGACCCTGCTTCAAGCATCCTCAAAAGGCTGGAGGACCACAGCTGCAGAGGAGAACATTCCAAGACCAGCCCTTCTGGCAGGAATGGGGGTCCAAGCATGCAAGGAGCCATTCCACACCCCACCTGGAGGGCCACAGTGCTCTTTGGGAAGTCAGGAGTAGTTTTTAGGCAAAAAGCTGGTTCTGCCAAAGATACAAACCTACAAGCTGCTTGCCTGGCTGCATCACCTTCAGGACTGGATGCCAGAGGAAGCCACAAAACTTCGAGAGCTAGCAAAAATGCTTTTCCCTTAAAAAAAAGACTTTAAAAGCTTGAACTGCCTCATCTATGACTAAGAAGAGTGAGATGACTCAGGCCATCTCGAGCACATCCATGGAGAGGACAAAATGTGATACTAAGCATTGAGCACGAAAGCACAGCAAGACTCGGTGCCCAAACCCAGACAAAATCCTATTTGGAGGAGGAATAGCAGTTGTTTTAAAAAGACCAGCTAGAATTAACCACTGGGAAAAAAAACATTCCTTCCACCAACAGGTGCAAGTGAGTGATGGGTCACAACCAAAAACATTTGGGATAAAGACAAAAACAAGTGGCTTTATCCCAACCCATCAGAGTGCTCATCTGCAATGTTCTCACCTCTTCAGTGCAGCCAACCCCATAGATACAAAGACCCTACACTTTCTCAAACCTTGTGACATAAAACAAGGCAGCAGCTTGATTTTATGCTGGAGGATGTTCAGAGACATCCTTAGCAAAGGTTTCTTTGCCCCAAGGGAAAAAGAAGACAGTCTCCATGGCAGTGAAAGCCAGTAACCAGGACAAAATAAATCCAGGATCATGCCTCTTTATTCTGCCCAGTTTCATAGGAGAACAGACTTCCATCCTTCACATCCCATTCAAAAACCCCAGATCAACTGGCCACTTGCATTTCCCTCCAGGACGTCAAATATTTCAAACTCCAAAAGGTCTTGGTTGCATCTTTGGAAGGGAAAGGATCTTAAAATTCCTGCTGAATAGGAAAGCCATGTGCCACCCAATTTTAATCATATTTGTGGTTTGTGTGTTGCAAACCCAGTTTTACCAACAAATAAATAACTAAATCAACAAGCAAACATTTAACTCTTCTCTCTTTGCACTGCAACTACCTCCAACTGTCAGAGAATTTAGCTCCTAAATTCAGGACAACCTGGAGAAGAAGGCAAGGCATTTCTGGGCAGAGCACATCATCACACCTCCATTTCTTGCTCCTGCCAGTCTCTGGAGTCAGATCCTCGGGACACAGCACTCAAGGCTCAACCACCCTCTGCTCTGAAAGGAGCAAAACCAAGGACAGATTCCTGAACTTCTCTGTGCTTTTGTTAGAGTCAAGAAACTTCATTAGAATGTAGATAGGGACAGCTCAGAACCAGTGTAAGCTGCACTGTAGCAGAGAAAAATTCCATCTTAAACCCTCCGAAACAAGGCACCAAAACCTAAGAGCTCTTTCACCCTTTCCCTTACCTCCTCATCAGGCAGTAATCCCCATCCTACCTTCAGAGCACCAGAAAAAAAAAAGTATTACAAATGTATAAAATACAGATCAAAAATAACAAATTAAATAGAAGACAATAAGAAACAGCCCTGAAATGAGAAATGAGACTTCACAATTGCTTTGCCCCAAATTTTTTCCAAGTTTTACCCCAAGGGAACGCTAAGTTTAGGAGTGTGGTATTAAACCTTCACCACTTTCACCATCACAACAAAAGTTTTTACAAGTTACCTTCCACTGATTTCTTTAGCACCAATTTATTGTATTTATTGCTTTTATCCTACTTTCTTCCCCCCCTCATCAGGAAGCACAGGGTCCTGCCTGGACAGGGCATGCAGAGCCAAAGCTGCAGCACACCTGTCAGAAGCCCCTCTCAGGGCTCTTACAAAGAAAAACACCTTCCCATCTGTCCCCAGGGTCGTGCTGGAGATGTTGCTCAAGCCTCCTCGAGCCCAAGCACCGACCTGGCTCCAGCAAGGGCTGAGGAAACAGGGACAAATTATCCTTCTGCAGTACAAAGTTATGGTCTCCATTTGTTTCCTCTCAGGAATCAGACAGGGCAGTTAAGTGTCTTGATTCCATCAGATAATCAGAATTTATCTTGTCTCCTTTTGCTTCCTTTCTCTCAATCACAGCTACTTCTCCCTCTTTCTCACACATACACAGATTTTCTTCTTTCTCCAAGTCTTGAACTTTGATTGACCTTGGGAGCTTTTTTGTTGTTGTTGTTTTCTTCCTGATAGGATTTTATTACACTTTTTTTAGGTTTGGCTGTTTTGTGGGGGCTACTTTTGCATCTCATTGAGGAACTCTTGTCTCAGCACCTTGCTTGCAGCTATAAACCTCTGTATTTTTCTTGCCCTTCCACTTTGCCGAGGAGGAAAGGGGGAAAAGGGGTCTCACCCCACTGATCCATCTCCATTGGTTTTGCTTTCAAGAGAAGGATGAGAACGGAGAAAAAACAAACTCTCTGGAAGTATTCTAGAGCTCCTGGAAGATTTTGGAAGTGCAGAGCCCATGGGCCAGGGAAAGAGCTGGAGGATGAAGAAGCTGCCTGAGCAGGATGCTGGCCCAGACCAGCAGGAGTGGGCTGGAGTGGAATGAGGGGCACCGGGATCCAAAAGAAGGGGCAGGTTTCTAATTAATTGCTTAATAAGCTTCTCTCTTATAAGGTCTGATTCATACCCAAGTGGAGTTAATAGGAATTTCTGCAATGGCTTTTGGCCTCAAGACTTCAGGCATCAGCTACACTTCAATATAAAAAAGCATTTTAATCCTGATTTTAACAACCAGTGCCAGTCTCCCCCCTCCTGAGCTCCGGGTCATATCTGTGAGCACAGTCACTGCATTTTGGCTCCTCCATCAAGGTCACAAGCTGGCACAGGGAGCCCTCAACTCCTTAAACCAGCAGACAGTTAGTTAAAAATCATTTTAGTAACCCCACCCTTACAAAAAGGCCACCCCCACACTTTACTTCCAAAAGTAGCTGCCACCACATTTCCTTGGTTCCCCTTGTCCCGTGTGAGGGAGATGGGACAAACTAGCCCTGGTTTCCTGCCCCAGCCACTCCAGCACAGGCATCTCCAATTAGTCCAGTTAATCACAGCAGCCTGGCCTCTGATGTTCTCAGAGGCAGGATTTGATGTTGAAATTCCAACCCTGTTCTTCTCGTTTGTCACCTGCTCCCTCTTCTTTGCCTCTAATTCATTTCCTCTTTCACCTTCGGGGGAAAAAAAAAAATAGGAATAGAAAGTCCTTCTATAGATGTTTTCCCAAAGATTTTGAAAAGATGAAATGCCAATATTTCTGTGCTGCTCAGCAATCTCTGAGCAATGAGACGGGGAGAAAAGGACGGTGACTCCCTGGCAAAGGAAGTAAAGCAAAATCTAGTTTCAAGCAGGAGGACACAGGAAGAGGGAGCCGCTCCCATGTTGGGAATGAGGCTTCATTGATTTCCTGGAGGAGACAAACCCAGAGCTGAGGACAGTGTGTCCAGAAGACCCTCCTGATGTGGAAGGGACAATGCCAGCATGGGAGGCCAACCAAAGGACATGGGGGCTCAGGAAATCTCTTGCAGGCACCAGGGTCTCTCCACCTCCATTCCTGCATTCCCTGGGTGAACCACATTAGCAAAACTCCTGCCACACAACCCATGCTGAGTTTAAACCCTTGCCAACACCACCCAGCTGTGCTCAGGGGCACCTAAAGGACATCATAGGTCCACGAGCAAGCCACTCATCCCCCTCATCCCAAGCCTCTCTCTCAAAGCAGGTGTCTGGTAGCTCATTCCATAAGCACAACCTCAACAGATACTCACTGACCTCCTTCTCAGAATGGGCTCAACCACTTGAGCCAAAACTTTCCAGAAGGACTCGGCCAGGAAAGTTTCCACTCCTAAAATTCAAGCCGAGCTCAATGTTACACGTTTCTCTTTCCAGGTGTTGATGGGGAGCATCAGCTCCTCCAGCATGGCTGCCTCCACTCCACTCCAGTTACTGCATTGTGAGCCAAAAAGGACAGGGAGACACCAGCACCTTTTAAAAAGGCTCTCATAATAAATTACTGAGAAAAGAACAATTTCTGCCGTCAGAAAAAGAGGGGTTTTTCACCAATGGTGTGAGGAAAAAGCCTTGGACCAGATGGTCCAGGAACCACAAGCTGCTGTCATGTGTGGAAAGGAAAGGAGCCAAACGCAGAGGTGACAGAAAAGAGGGAAAACAAATCTGTGCAGTCAAAACCATTTCTGAGGGAGTTTGTCAAGCTGGGAAGTGAAAGGCACAGCAGAAGTGTTTTTCCTGGTTCCTCAGATGCTCCGAGACAGAGCCTGTAATTTCTCTGCTGTGTTTAGTTATTTAAGTGGGGAGTCAGTGTGGAGGCAGAATCCATAAGCAGAGCTGACAGTCAGTGATAAACCTCAGAGAGAGGCATTGCCTGCTTTCCACCCCTAGGCTCTCATAGAGGTGTGTAAAAGGGTGTTTAAAGCTGTTTAAGAGAGAGCAGCAGCAAAGAGCCAAGCATTCACATTTACAGAGGGCTTCTTTGCTTTGCTACGAACTGATCACTTCAGTTAACTTCGCAACACAAATAAGAAGAGGAAAAATACAAAAATATCAATGGCATATTGAAATTTCTTAGCATTATCATTAAAATAAACAGAGTTCCTGAGGCTCTCCCAGCAGATGCTGCGCATGCAATCCCTGGCTGCTGGCATACACCCAGGCAGAGAAGTGGCATCCTCCCAGCTGAAGTCAACATCTACCCTGACATGACAGAGTAATTGCCCTCCATCAGCCTTCAAACAGGTCTTCCAGCAGCACAGGTATCACACAAGCTCTCCAAAGCCACTTTTAAACACATGGCTTTGTGCTGGTGCTGTGTCTCTGCAGTGCATGGAAAGGCTGAAGGAGATGGGGCTGTTCAGTCTGAAGAAGAGAACATTCCAATGCCTGAATAGGCTCCAAGAGAGCTGGAGAGGGACTTTGGACGAGGGATGGAATTACAGGACAAGGGGGGAGGAGACACAGAGGATGATTTAGATTGGTTATTAGGAAGTTCTTCCCTGTGAGGATGGAGAGGTCCTGGCACAGGTTGCCCAGAGAAGCTGTGGCTGCCCCTGGATCCCTGGAAGTGTCCAAGGCCAGGTTGGATGGGGCTTGGAGCAACGTGGTCTAGTGGAAGGTATTCCTGCCCACGGCAGGGGCTGGAATGAGGTGAGCTTTAAGGTCCCTTCCAACCCAAACCACTCCAGGATTCTATGGATGGATATGACATCCTTTGCTCACCCACTGGCACCTCTTTGGGGTGAAGACAGGGGTTTATTAACCAAAACTGTCCAACCAGGCTGGGGTATTGCTGCCAAAATTACCGATGAACCTTAGTATTGCTGTGGCACCTCCAAACCTGCCTGGAAAAAAGGGAATTAAAAAATGCTCATCCCTGGGCAATCCTCTGAACAGCAGCATTCCAGGTCCTTTCTCCCTGCCTGCTCCAGCTGGGATCCAGCAATTCTTGCCTTCTCTGTCACTACAAAACCCACAAGCCTTCCCTGGGACAAGGGAGAACATGGAGAATTTTCTAAAACTGAAAGGGCTTTTGTTTTCTTTTGTCTGGGAAGGAATACGCTGCTTCAGCATAAAAGAGGGAAGTAAATAAAATCGCATCAAATAAAACATCAAAACACCCAGAAGATAAAATAAGAAAAGAAACACGTGCAAAAGGAGGAGTTTGGGTCTGTTAAGGTATTTCTGGTGAAAAAAGAGTTCCAGCACTTAAAAAACCCCTTAAAAATAATTTCCTCTCCAAACTGCTTGGGAGCCTCATAATTACCAGCAATGATCACAAACCCATTCATTCGATCCTAAAATTAATACATCATGTTTGGAATGATATAGCATTAATTTATCACAAGATTTATGAAACTTGTACTTTTTTTCTAATGAGTTTTATGCAAATTCTGCTCCATCTATTGTTTGCACCCTTTAAAAAAAAGTTCCCTCACAGAAGCTGCTCTGTCAAAAAGTCTCATTCACTTTTATTGATATCTGCCCTTCTCTCCTCATCCCCACAATAGGAGGGGGAAGGAGAGGAGCTGGCTCCAACCTGGATGTGATCCTGCTCCCAAGGCACAGGCCACAAGCTCTGCAGGTGAACCAACCATTCAAGGCACTTGGTTTTAAACTAATTGTAAAGGAAATGAACTGGTGGTTCACTCACACCTTTGTCTGAGAAGGGTCAGAGAACAAGAAGAGCAGCAGGGAACTGGGAAATTGAAGAATTTAGACCTCCCAGAGTGGAAAGTCTGTGTTTGGTAAACTTGGAGAATAAATACAAAAGGTGGGAGGAAGGGAAGCATTAGCACTGAGCATCATGGAGTCATAAAGGGGGAAATCCCACAAGATTAATTTAATATTTTATGGCAGAGCTGTAAATGCACAAGATGCCACATCACCTCAGGAAAGCACTTGACGTAGTGCCTTACAAATCCTGAATTTTCCCAAAGATCAGGGCAATTCTTACAAGCACAGGGAAGATGGTATAAACCAGGCAGGACCATTTCCAATTCAAGCACAACAGGAATATTTATTTCATTCTTGAGCACTGCCAACTGGAAATCAGACTGTGATCTTCATCAATACCCACACACCTCCCAGGAGGTGAAAGGGAATTCTGGAAAAAAACTAAATATCAGGCACAGCCTCACTCCTTGGAGCTGCCTTCACATGACTACTGACAACTATTCGCGAGTCACGTAGAGGGGTGGGAGGAGGCAGAATGAACTGGAAAAGCAAAGGAGAACATAAATCTGGGGTTAGCAGAAATATCCCAGCATCGCCTGGGGTCTTTTAAAACTGGCCTGGAAAAGTTGTTAGCAAACCAATCCTGGCATAGCCCCAGCAGCACTGGCTGGATGAGACCCAAACCCCAGTTTTGGCAGCTCTGGGAGAAGAGGGTGCTCCCCACCTCTGAAGGCAAAATCCATTCCCTCTGCACAGCCAAAGACTTCCATGAGCACTGCTTCACATCCATGCCTGTCTCCAAACAACCCGAAGACTGGGTACACCCTCCCCACTGACTCCTCAAGGAAAGCCTGGCTAATGCAGCCTTGATTAACATACCTGACACAAAGTTTAAACCCTAAATCCACAGAATATCCTTTTCTAATTAACTTTTGAAATCAGAAACAGCCCAGAAAGAACAAGGAGAATTTCCTTTGTTCCTTCCTGCCTTCTACCCAACTCCTTCCAAAATGTTCATTTTTTAACTAACTCTCATATCAAAGGAAACCCTGTCACAGGTCCCAGTGTGGAGGGCAACAACACTCAGCCTCCCTGGCAAGTTAGAGCCAAACGTGGGAGAAGGATTTGTGCCACAGAAAACACAGCAATCCTACACGTTTCATGAAAATACTAGCTACATTAAGGAAAACTGAGAGCTCCTCCTTAGAGATGCAACACTTTTTTTAAAAAAAGGCATGCTTGACAGCTGTCCCATCCAGGTGGAATTCTAGAATGGAAAGACCTTGTTCCAACCCCCTGCCATGGCCAGGGACAGCCCCCACTGTCCCAGGTTGCTCCAAGCCCCATCCAGCCTGGCCTTGGACACTTCCAGGGATGGGACAGCCACAGCTCCTCTGGGCACCCTGTGCCAGGGCCTCAGCACCCTCACAGGGAAAAAATATCATAATATTATATAAACTGAGCCACAATGTGCCATCAAGACAGACAAGATGCTGCCATCCGTCCCATAAAAGGGGGTCCAGAGAAGACAGAAGCCAGAGTGTTACAGTGTCCAGAGACTACCAACCAGCTCTGCTGACTGGAACCAAATCCTGGCTCCAGGGATTAATTCTTACTTAGTGGATGCAATAAACCAACAGGACCTCCACTGAAATCCTTGAGATGGGGGTGAGCTCAGCTTGGGAAACAGGGGCACACACTCACTGTCATTTCTCCCCTCAGTACAGAAAGCAGGAGGGCACAGACCAGAAGATGCAGCTGACCCACAACCTTTGAGTTCAGTGCTTCTCTTTGGCCTTATCTCACTTTCTAGAAAAACATCAGGGCAAACAGGAGAAGAGCAGAACCCCAGAAATCTATTTAATGAGGTGCTTTGCTACTTGGTGTAAATAAATGATTTATGAGTAAGGTGACACACACAGTATTTTGCATTTTAGCCAGGCAAGGTAACATAGCTTCGTGTTAATTAGAAGAGAGAAGCTGTTCTGCAATTAATATGAGGTCGGAGATAAAGCTCGTTAGGTTGCAATGCCCATGGAGCAGGTCTCCCAGGACTGCAGGACACCTGTGGGGTGAAGACACCCCCAGAACTGTAAGGCAGGGACATTAGCAATGCTAATGGAGAAGTCGTAGAATGCTCTGGGTTCCTAGGGACTTTTAAAGACCTTCTAATCCAAACCTCCTGCCATGGGCAGGGACATCTTCAGCTAGGCCAGGCTGCTCAGAGCCTTGTCCAACCTGACCTAGGGATAAAGCACTAAAACAAAATGCCCTACCACAGTCATTGTGAAAAAAAAAAAATCTTTGCTTATACCTAATCTAAATCAACTCTCTTTCAGTTTAAAGCCATTACCCCTTTTCCCATCACAACAGGCCCTTCTAAAAGTCCCTCTGCTGAACTGCTTCCTCCACCAGCAGCCCTGTCAAGCTGAGGAGCTGATCAGTACGAATGGGGGAAAGAGGGGGGAAAAAAGCCAACAACAAAACAAACCCGTCAGCAAATTACACTTCAGCAAGCGAACGGGATTCATTCACGTCTTGTTTGAAATCTCATCTGCGCCTCACAAAAGCAGAAACATCCCCGAGGCTCTCAGTCTCACAGGGAATACAAACCCGTTCGTGCTACAGCTTTTGCCTGTGGCCCAGCTGCTCTACTCTCAGAATGGTTCAGGGGAACAAAAATACAGCCATCCTCAGCCCAAATATCACAGGGTGCTTTGCTCCAAAATGGGATTTGGTATGAGCACATCCAAGTCTCAAAGCCACAGAAAATGGTACCAGCGGTCAGGTTTTTGCCTGCACATCTCAGATCCATGAGTAAACTGGCCTTGGACTGTCACCATAACTCTCTGAGGTTTCAAAACTTGTGCTGGGTGATGAATTCTGCCTCGTTATAATGAAGATGCAGTGAAATCCCTTCCTGATTTATCTCTCCAGAGTTGAGTTAGCACCTCCTGATCTCCAAGATACAGCTGCAGCAAAAGCAGGACTTGAACAACAGAGCAGGAATAAAAAACCCAAGGCAGCCAGTTTTGGAAAGGCTACATTTCCTGCTCCTCTTCCTCTTAGGATCACAGAGTTGTGGTAGAATTTGGGTTGGAAGGGCCCTTAAAGACCACTTCATTCCAACCTCCCTGACATGGGCAAGGACACCTTCCACTATCTCAAGTTGCTCCAAGCCCCATCCAACCTGGCCTTGGACACTTTCAGGGATGGGGCACCCACAATGAAAGCAAACAAAACCTTTGAGAGAACCAAGAGAAACAACCAGAGGCTTGGGAGTCTCTCCTCAAAGGTGACAGCCTGAGAAACACATGCAGCCCATCAGCCCAACTCCTCCAAGCACAATCCAATCCTCGGGGCTTGGTGATGACTGTCACAACTCGGACAGAGCATTTCCTCCCCTGCCTCCCTCTTCATCCCTCTGAAATGCCAAAGAGGAGGTGGGGGGAGACTCGGCAGGCCGTGCCTGGGTATGGGAGGCAGGAGCTTATCTGCGTCCCCACCATGGCAGCGCAGTAAATTGCTTGTTGATAAATGAGGCTATTTAGGAGCTGGTGGTGCCAGCGCTGCAGTTATTAACGATGCCTACGTGGAGAGGCATTTAAGAGCGGCCCCACGTCCCACTGTCCCCTTGCCTGTGAGTAATGGGGCACTTCAGCCACAGGGCTTCACAACCAGCGTGGGCTGTTTAACAACAGAAACAAAACAAGGCCTAGGGAAATGGACGGAGTGCGCTGGACTGATGGTTCTGGTGTGCTGATAAAGCCAAGCTCCTCAGGGAGAAGCTGGGCAAAGCTCCAGGCTTTAGATGGAATTAAAACTGAACCCAATGACCAAGGCTCTTCCACTCATCCCTGTGTGCTCCCACCAGCTACAAACAGCACCTTGTTCTCTCAATCTCTGGTCATGTGCAGCAAACCCACCCCAAAACCAGGAAAAAGCCAAACCACAACAGCCTCAACTGGAAGCAGCAGCGGTCCAGCTGTACTTGCAACACGTGGCACACCCTGGAGCACAGCGAGGGTGATATTTGCTGAAGCCTGGAAGGCTTTCACAGGGCCATTTTCTCACTTTGGACGTCACAGATGTCTAAACATGGCCAAGAGGACAATGAGCGAGAAATAAAGAGGCTGTTTATTGAAGAGGAAACCTTGGAACAGAGCTCCACAGCGGCTGGTGGGAGAGTGAGGCAGAGCATGCAAGCACACAGCTGTAAACTTGTTTCCGAGTTAATATACCCACGAGTGTTTTTCTTTTCCTATGAAAGCACACTCTTCTGCAAACAAACATCTGGAGAGCTCTGTTACAGCTGGACCATTATCCCCAGTGACTGGAGCATTCAATTAATTTAGCCTTTCTCATTTGCGAGTTATCTGCAAATAGACTTGGGTTTGCAGGAATTTATTTGTTACTTGAATATATTCAGTGAATGGTTTATTAAAAACATATTTCAGGCAAAGGATTTCTCGCTAATTGCTCCTACAACTGTCGCTCTGAGTGTTGGCAACTGGCAGCTCACCCCACATAAATGGTCACTGTGGTCAGGTGGGAATGCCTTTGCATGTTGATGGAATGCAATCTACCTCTGGAAAGAGCTTTCCAAGGGTTTGTGGAAGCACCTGCACAAAAACATATCCTCATGCAAACGCACAGCATCCAGCCTGCCTCACATTCCTGAAAAAGCACAGGAGCTTCTCCAGAAGTTGTCACAAAGAGAACAAGAGTAGGGTTAATGCCAGAATTGATTGACTTTAGGCAAAAAAAACCACCAAAAGCATCTCTCAGTCACTTCCACAGCACCTTGCAGGAATCCACGGGGCTCCTGATTCAGGATCCTCCCTGCCCAGGTGCCCTTTGTCTCAGAACTCCAGGAAACAGTTGCTGCAGGACTTTCATCATAGCCGCAAGAGAGAACAGGGTGAGAAGGGAAGCAATGAAGGGCTATTTCCAAGACTGATGCAATCCCTTGGGCATGCAACGAGCCCAGGCTCCCCCTTGACAGCATACTACAAACTGTAGGTTATACAGTACCTGTGACATGTCTGAAATCACAAATTGTCCTACAGGAGCAGTTCTAGTCTTCTACTAGACAAGACAAGGGTAAATGACTTTAAACTGCCATATGGCAGGGTTAGATGGGATATCGGGAAGAAATTCTTCCCTGTGAGGGTGCTGAGGCCCTGGCACAGGGTGCCCAGAGCAGCTGTGGCTGCCCCTGAATCCCTGAAAGTGTCTAAGGCCAGGCTGGACATTGGGGCTTGGAGCAGCCTGGGACAGTGGGAGGTGTCCCTGCCCATGGCAAGGGGGTTGGAATGAAATGGTCTAACCCAAACCATTCCAGGATTCTCTGATTCCCCTGGCCAAGGTGGCCTGTGAGAGCCTGGCTGCTCTTTCTGCAGGCTGGGTCAGAGCTGCAAGGGGCGGCTGAGCCCACACACCCCTCACCTGGTGTCCAGATCAGCCAGCGCTCAAAAAAACCTCCCCCAGTCACTTGTAAAACCAAACAACATTTTAAAATCCAAGCTGAACACAAAACTTCATGTTAAATCCCAGCTGCTGGATTGTTTGAAAGCAAAAAGAAAAAAAAGCAATCACTGAGGTTTCACAGACTGTTCTAAAAGTAGAAATTTATGAGGACAAAAGTGATCCGATAAGTCACAGTTTTAGGCTTTTTTCTTTCAATTGCTCAGAGTGAAGACTTCCAAAGCTTCTCTTTCCCCTGAAGCCTTGATTGAGAGAGAAATGGGTATTGACCACCAAATTCAGCATCTCCCTGCTACCTGTGCCCATCGGAGACTCCTGTGACCCAACACGTGTCCCATACATTCATTTTCCCAGCCCCTCTGGAGCAGCAGCCTCTAACTCCCATGCAAACCCAGCCTCTCCAGAGCACATCCACTAGAGCCAAACCCTTCCTGTGCTATTTGACCATTTCTTGGACAAAGAAAACGCACCCTACTCTTTCCACCTAAAACTGATTTCCAGGCTGAATCCACATCAGCCACTTGGCCCCTTGGCTCTGCTGAAGGACCTTATGGGTCTCCATAAGTGAGCCTTGGTGCATCACAGCAGAGTGATGAGCAATCCCACAGCCCTGGGGACACTCTCCCAGAGGCTGGCAATCCCCACAGCATGAGACACAGCTAAAAACCTCAAAGAAAACCCCCAGATAAACTCAATCTACCAATCCAACCACACCACAGGCACTCCCATGCAGTGTTGCTTTGTGAGCAGTGAGGTGCAAGAAATGTACCTCTTTTCCCCCTTCCCATTAAAAGAGAGCCATTCTTCTTTTTTGGTTGTCTTTAATTCTAGCCCTTGTCTTTGGCAGGATACAGATACCCTGGGCTAGGTAACTCCCATAAATTTCTCAAATTTGGGCTGAGATTATATCTGTGATTATTAAAGAGTGATAATAAACCTTATCAAAAGGAATAAGGGAAGGATTTTCCTAGGACTGAAAGTGCAAGAAATTCATAACTAACTTAATACCTGTAGCAATAAAAGATACTCATGATGAATCTACTTTAAAACCAGTTTGACTCTTTACATGAGAAAAAAAGAGAAGAACAGAGAGACCCCTGGGGGTCTCAGCCCTGGCCCTGCATCTCCTCACCCCAGGTAATTCTCATGCAAAACTCCTGCTTCTCTTTCAACTCCACCTCTTGCCCACAACATAATCCCAGGCTCCTCAGGTTTCAGGATGTCTGTGTGTGCCTTCAGATGAGGATGTTGTCCCATCTGTCCGTCGTGTCTCCTCACAGGCATGTCCACAGGCTCCCTGCAGCCTCCCTTCTGCCATGCCTCCCAAATGACTGATGAGCCTGCACGATATTTTTGAGCAGCTCATGTGCCAGGCAGGATGACAGACCTTGGGAACCTGGGCATTAATCTGGAGATTTACAGTCAAATCTGTCATGCTCAGGGAAGCTTTTTCCCCCCAAGAACTCTGCCTGAAGGTCACTTTCCCTGGGCAATAAGATCCAAGAAACTCTCAGCCACCTTGGCCCCCACCAAAGGGAGAGCAGAGGAGGGAGATGCCACCACATAATGTGACCAGCCTCAGGGCACAAATTTCTTCTGTATATTATATATATATAATCATTATCTATGTTTATATATTCTCCTCTTCCCACTGAGGCTGACAACAGACACAGGAGGAGGTGGTGAAGAACAAGAAGTCCAGACTTTTAAGGGTACAGCAAGACTTGGAGCAGGCAGAGAGAAACATCTTCTGGGAGCTGCCGCGGGATGGGTGGCAATTTCAGGCCAACAGCTAAAGAAAAAAAGTCATATAAACCTGCCCAAGCCAGGATTAGCTGGGCAGCTGGATGACAAAACTGGAGGCAAAGCCCACTGTGCACGTGGATGAGAGCCAGGACCACTGGCAGTTCCCACCTGAACCTCACAGGATGCCCGAAAAGAATGCTCTGGCTGAGACAGTTTCCAAGAGAGGCTCTTCTCTGCTCATCACTTTCCTCTGGGAGTTTCCCAGGACATGCCTAAAAGCCAAACCCTTTTCTCAAGCCTCCAGACACCCCAAACAGGTGGGTGTCTGCTAGGTAAGATGACTTGGACAAGGCAAGAGCTCTTGTGTTCTCCTACAACGTGTCAGGATGGGCTGGTGGTGCATGTGCTGCTCACAGCTTTGCCAGCAGAACAGATCAATTCTGACAAGGAAGACTCTTGAGGTTTATAGTCAGGGCAACACGAATAAAACCAATGAATCATTTATTCAGTCAATTTTAGCCATCCCTAACGATGAGCTGCCTGACAGCAGACCACAAATTTCTCTAGTGTATTCTCATTTAAAGCAATAATCCCTGCGGATAATTCCTAGACTCCAGCTTGTTTAGAAAGCACAGACTATAAAGACATTTCAGAGGGATACAATGTTCACTGCACCCTTTCTTCCCTTCTCTGAGCTGTCAGATCAAGTTTACAAGCCAAACAGGGATAATTCCAAATCAGAAACTTGCTTTCTGTTAGCACAGTTGGCAACATCCATGGAATGCTCCTGCCTGCGACCTGTGTGGGAAGATGACCTGCACAGCACCAAAGATTTCTGCTTACAAAAATTCACTCCCTACAAATATTTGCAACACTTGTTCAGCTTGTCACAGAATCAAAGACGAGAGAAAGACTCCCCAGAGCAAGTCACAAGACTACAGATGGTGACAGACTCACTGCTTCACCATTTGGTGCTTTCCAGGCTGGCTTGTGTGGATAAAAGGTATGGAAGGGAATAGGGATAAAACACACAATAAAGGCTTTTGAAATTAAAGAGTCTCAAGAGCAAACACTCCACTACACCTTCCCCTTCAGGGCAATAGGCATCCTTTTCTTTCCCAAAGATTTCCCTTGCACGTCCTTCAGAGCTCTTTTTCCCTCCCCTCACTGGAGCAGCCAACACCTGCTGCACAGTACATCTCCCCATCCAGCTCCTTCCCTGCCTTCCCAAAGCATTCCCGTGCTCCATGGAAGGCAGCAGAGGACCACACACATCCCACATCCTTGCAGACAGAATCCACGCAGGTGACTAACACATGTTGGGCCAGGAAGAAAGGGGAAGCAGAGAGGAGGCAGATTTGCAGGCTCTGATCCCAGGCACTTGACCCCCTCCTCTCCCTCGTTATAGATAAGGTAAATTAGCTGTGACACTCATTAGCTGCAGCTCCTAATTAGTGAAAATTAATATTGGTTTTGATAGAAGTGTTGGCTGAAGCTCTCCCAGGCAAAGGCATTATTGACCTTGTTATCCTGTTTAATAGCAAGCCACCTCCCACCCTCCGCAGCTCCCTTTCCCTTCCCTATCAGCTCCAAGGGACAGATCCAGCCCCTGCCAGAGCACCCTCAGCCCCATGGGCACCTTCACCCATCCCTGGCAGCATCCCAAGCCTCCCCATCCCTGGATGCATCCCAGAATCCCAAGCCCCATCTGACTGATGGCCCCTCATTCCCCATGGAATGTTGTCTCATTCCAACTCCCATTGTCCCAAGAAACTCCAGACTCACCAGAGGAACTGCTTGCCACCACCTCTACTCACAGTTAAAAAGAAAAAATTAGGGGAATAGCAGCAATGCAATGGCAGTGACAGTTTAATAAGGAAAGAAGTAGGAGCAGCATTCCTTGACCTCTGGGATCCCTGCCCTTGGAGCCTGGGAATCCCACGGTGGCAAAGTAACAGACACCAGTAAAAACTAAAGGAAAACATTTGCTACCAAAGTTATGCCTAAAACCCTCACCATAGTGCATTATTCACACATTAATAACAATAAAGATGTCAGACTGTCAGATTAGAAGTTAATCTCATTCAGAGCACAATTAAGGATGCCATAATCCAACCACCTGGGGCCACTTGCACAAGGCAGGGGGTTTCATAGAAATCAAGGATGAGCCCATGCCTGGCGGAGCAGCTGGCCCAGCCCCACCTTGTCACCCCCCTCCAGCCAGGGCAGCCCAGATACTGACGGTGCATCTTGTTCAAAATTCAGTCTGTGTGCAGGTCCATGACAGGAAAAGTGCTTTTAAACAGCATTCCTCCACTCCTGGGAGCAGCTTCCCAGTGAAAACTGTCCCTCTGCCTGCCTGGATAATTCCACTGGATGCAGGGTGCAGGATACGCAAAGAGTAAACCCAGACCACCTACAGTATTTGCTGATCCTGGGGTGAACTTCTGCTTCTGGGGGCTACAGGGGGGAATACCACCACTGGAAAACAGCTTCTCCAACAGATTCCAGTTGATTTTACAGCGGGATACCCATCAAGTACTGCAATTTTGGCTTTTGAAATGAGCTAACCAGCAAAATAAAATAAAAAATATGTCTCCAACTTATAACTTGGAAGGCAAAATCAAGCTCCTGGTTTAAAGGCAGCAGCCTCCTCTCTCTCCTAGGAGACACCTTTTCCACCAATATCTGCCAGAAGCAGGCTATGGATCATCCCAGCAACGGTGAAACTCATTCTCCTGCCAGTGTTGTGCGAACTTCGAGGATGCTTCCAATTTTTATGGCTCTGTGAGATCATCCTGTTGCAGTGTGATCAAACCATCTTGGGATTTTTTCCCCCAATATAGAGCCTTAATTTCTGACTCTTTTCCCCCATCCCAACAAAGCAGGTGGGCAATGACTTCTGGCTGATGCTCTCTGAAAGCCCTCACTCCCCACTCTGCACCTGATGGGAGAGCAGACAATTTTTCCAAGACAAAGAGCAACTTGCAGATCCAGGGAGATGTCTTTTCCCCACCCTTTATGCCCCTAGGAAAGCTGCTGGGAGAGATGTGGAGGCAAGATGGTGCTTTCTGTGTGGTCCCCTCATCTCTTGCCTCACCATCCCACTACACATCAGTGCTCCTTTGCAGAGAAATGCTTTTTTTATCCAGCAGGATGTGTTTAATTTGATGCTGCTGCCATATGGGAAAAGGTGCATTTCCCAGAGTCAGGGTTTTCCGCAGTGCTGTTACTTATTTTACAGTCTTCTGCCTCATCTTGTTCCTTCCCCTCTATTTCCCAAAATCATTAGTAACAACCAGTAATCTCTGCCTAGGAGGATGCTCCTCGCTTCCCTCCATATCCCAAATTGTTCGTCTCCCTTGGACTTTCTATATTTCAAAATCTTTTTCCCCCTCTTATTTTCAAATTAACTGCTTGAAACCAAAACAGCAGAGCAAGTAAAACCACCACATCACTGTTGATGAAAGGATATTACGTTCCGTGACACCAGCTCTCACTTCAAAGCTAATAATCAATTAGAAAGGAAAAAGAAACGGGTTTCTCTGTATTCAGGTACCAAATCACCCTCCTAATTGCTCACAGGCAGCAAGACAACCTCCGTGATACAAAACCAGAGCCTCAACAGAGCAGGCACCTGACAAAGCCATGCAGATGAATGGAATAAAATTGAGTTACTAACCATTAAATGTCAAGTGTTTGAAATCTTTCCCCCTTGTGTAGCCAGCAATATTAATAAATCTTTAAGAGAGGGAGCACACGGAGCTTTTTCACTGCTCTGACCAGCGCTGCAAATGGAACAGATGTTTTCACAGAGTTGTCCAACAACCCTTTCTTTTCCCCCCTCCCCAACTGGTTACAGTTAATTCAAAAGCCATCAATGTACCCAAGCAGTTCGACAGGAGGAACCAATTTATTAACTCTCCCTGCCAATCAAGCAGTTTAAGCCATTCAAAGTGGGAAAATTATTAAGCCATTCAAAGGCAGGAGGGTGCATCAGCACATGCCAGCAATAAATCAGTTTAAAAGCCAGGAGACAGGGAAGGGATGGAGTCATGCCACAACACTGAGGAAACCCATGCTCCCCAAAACCATGGAACACGTGATAAAACAAGCTTCCTAAGAGCTGGCCCTGCCACGCAGGCAGTCAACACAGTGCACCATGTACCAACAGCCCAGCCCCATACAGAGGATGCTCACTGGGACAGCAGCAGGTTCCTGCCCAGGCACTTCCCAACAGCGGGAGCTGCATTCCACAACCTCAGCAGCACGACATTTCCACAAGGGCTCCCTTCTACCTGGAATGCAGCAGCTTTCCATAATGGAGACTCAACTAAGTAAATTCTTCTTGTTTAAATTGCTCAGATGACTTTGATGAGCATGAAAAGAAGCTGAACCTTCCTTAACTCTTTGTTGCTGTTTTTTTCCCTTGGCATCTTTTTTGGCTTGTTTTACACCAGTAAGCAACAACCACCAACTGGTGGTAGTGGCAGCAAATAGTTTATTTTTTTTTTTCTTAAAGAAAAGGACTTCCACAGTGCCCAATTATAGAAAGTTTTAACTGAAAGGGTAATTTTTTTACTTCTCTGAAAATTCTATAGAAAGAGTAATAGAGGGTATCATGGAACAGTTTGGGTTGAAAGGGAGCTTGAAGACCGCCTTGTTCACTCCCTGCCACAGGCAGGTACGCCTTCCACTAGACCAGGTTGCTCCGAGCCCCATGTAACCTGGCCTTGGACACTTCCAGGGATGGGGCAGATCCAGTGTGCAGAGATCTCAGACGTGCCAACATTAGAAGTAGGGGGTAAAGGAGTTAGGGTTAGGGTTTTTTCCTTCTCTTTAAAGCTCACACAACCCAAACACATCAAGTTTCTGATCTAGCAAAACACACAAGCATGTTCATCACTGTCTGCAAGCAGAGCTTTTTTTTCTGATAGTGAAATCACAGCTCACCTTCCCCACCAAAAATAAAATTATGAGTGTACGCAAATACAAGTATTTCCCTCCAGTACAGGGAAATACCCTTGGCTCATAATATTCCCTTAGAACGTGAATACCTCCACAAAGGTGGGCGTGTGTATATACATATACACATATGCCTCCTAACTCAAATATATACACACATATCCATACATATGTACTTTTCCTCCCTCCTGTGTTTTTTTTCTTTTTAAGCCTGACTCATATTATTATCTCTGCTCTATATCAGTTTCGTCACCCATGTTAATACCTCCAAATCAGCCTGGCAGGCCCAATTTGACTGAGCTGGGACAGTGTTGACATCCAAGCCGGGGCATTCCAGAGTAACAAGGGACTGGGCACAGCCAGCGAGAAGCCAGCCCACAAATGAAGTGCCTACAGACAGCCTTGTACAGATGATTAATGCTGCTAAAGCCATCCCAGACATAAAAAAAATCACCCTAGACCTCATTACCAAACTCACACATCTTTCTCCCTCTCTCTGGAAAGGGCTTGGCCCCCATGCCAGGGTGGCGAGATCAAACCTTCAGATGGTTTGATGAGGCGCTTGCCAGGAGCAAGGTTACCCTGGCATGTTAATGAGTCCATATTGCAAATATACTTTCTTCCTTCTCCCTCTTCCCCTTCTTAAACATAAGCATTAATGTTAGTGCCTATTAGCAAAGCAGATATGAAAGTTTAAGTGATTGATGAAGTGATTAATTTAATGACGCAGAGTTAAGGGTTTGGGTGGGAGTGGGGCTTTTTTTTTAACCTTAAGTTTCCTGATGTTGGGAATAACTAATTTTCTAGCCTTAAGTTTTCATTAAAGACGCTCTACTTTCTGCAGCTCAACAAGTAATTTCATCAATAGGCCTTCAAATGACAGAAAAAGGGCTTGAGTTGGGAAAGCTGAGATCCCCTTTCTAAGCTCTCTTCAAATATCGCTGTTCATTAGGGTCATCAGCACAATTAGAAACAGGGCTGCTCCTCTGAAGAGCATGCAAGAACCCTGAAAATTCAGTTTTAGGCAGTAAACAGCCATTGGGTGATAGATAAATACCAAAGACGAAAGTGAGGTGGCCACAGCCTCCCTTTGAGAAGGAGAATCTCAGCAATGGCCATAAAACAAAGCTTGTGAGGCAGGTTCAAAAACGTGCTGTCACAGACAGAGTCTGGCATATTCCTCGGGAATTACCCTTCCTAAAAGGCCAAATCAATTCTGCCTGCTGCACATACACACCCCAAGGGTGTTTGCTTCCTGGGCAGCCCACCCAGCAAGCAAACCAAGGAGTTCAGGGTCTTCCAGTGCTTGCCAACTCACCTTATTTCTGTCAGATAAACAACAAAAGCAGCTTTGTGTGGTTTTTTATCTTTATGAACCCCAAGCTCCTGTGTCAGTGCCAACGTGCATGGTCCCCAAGTTCTGTGACCAGCCACAGACCAAGTGCCACCATGCACTTGCCCATTTGTTTTCTCTGTGTTTGCCTTCCCAGCTGGGGATTATTTATATGCAGCAGCCTGGTTTCACCATCAGCTGAAGCTTATCAGAGGCAACAGCACAGCAGAGAGATTGGAAGCCTCCCTTATCCTCTCACAGAACAGTTTGGGTGGGAAGGGACCCTTAAAACCATCTCATTCCAACCCCCTGCCACAGGCACGGGACACCTTCCACTAGATCAGGTTGCTCCACACCCCGTCCAACCTGGCCTTGGACACTTCCAGGGATCCAGGGGCAGCCACGGCTTCTCTGGGCAACCTGTGCCAGGGCCTCCCCCCCCTCACAGGGAAGAATTCCTTCCCAATATCCCATCTATCCCTGCCCTCCGGCAGTGGGAAGCCATTCCCCCTTGTCCTGTCCCTCCATCCATTGTCCCAAGTCCCTCCCCAGCTCTCCTGGAGCCCCTTTAGACCCTGGAAAGGGCTCTGAGGTCGCCTCAGGGCCTTCTCTTCTCCAGGTGAACACCCCCAGCTCTCCCAGCCTGGTTCCAGTCCTTGAAGCATCTCCACGACCTCCTCTGGACTCACTACAGCAGCTCCACGCCGCTCCTGTGCTGTCATGGATAATTTTCCCACTAAAAGCTCAGCCCTGGCTGTGAAGAGGGAAGTGACTCCTGGCTGGAGCTGGTGAAGCTGGTTGGATGCTAATCCCACCAAACGGCAAATGTGGATGGAGCATCTCTAAAGAGAAAGGGGTGTCTTTGAATAGACCAAACACAGGCACAGAGGCCCCATTCCACAGATTCAGCCGGGTGTGAAGAGGGCACAGCCACTGCTTTAACACGTATTTCATGGAGGCTTTTCCAAGCTCTCCATCCACTCCAGTACTACTGCCACCACCTTTTCATAAAGCACTTCCCAACTCACCAAACTTTGCTAAAAGCCAGCCTATCTCGAATCATTCACAGAAACTCCCGGCGTGCCCCATGCTCCCGGTGTTCCACGCCCCCCGCCCCCGATCCCTAGAGGCCTTAATCCCAAACATTAAAGCCATCCTGAGCCCAACCTCCTTGTTAATCAATTAGCACCTCATTAACAGTGTGCCTCCAGGGTACTTTCTGGTCTTGCCACTGTGACTTTTAACCCCGTGGTGCAGCGAGATTAATTCATAATTTTCTCTTTAGCTTCAACACCTAATTTTGAGCAAGAGGGACACAAGAGCAGGCACATTCCCCCATCCCCCCTCCCCCCAGCAACAGCAGCACGCTCCTGCAAGCAAGGGGGCAGACCCGGAGACACCAAAGGGAAAAGGGTCTGGTGGCTGTGCTGTGCACAGATGACCACAGTCCTCCATCCAAAGCTGTCCCCAACAGATGGCCCCCAAGCCTCGTGCAGGGGTATCTGAGCTCTGAAACGATTTAATCAGTCCAGAAGGATGCAGGTATCAGAGAGCCAGCATTGTTTTTGTCTTTTTCCTTCCAGTGATGCATTTGGAGGAGCCCAGGCACCATAGTGGCCAGCAGATGCCCACAGCTGTGGGATCAAACAGGTTTAGCCTATGTTCAATCCCACACTGATAACCATATCTTCAGCAGCAGCTTGAGTGGCCCAGCACCCCCAGGGACCTTTCCTGGGTGCCAAAGCATCTCCCTGTGCAGGACCAGAGTACGGCAGCAAAAGGCTGTGTTGGAAGAGATCATTGGGTTGGAAAGGACAGATACGGGGTGTGGAGGATGGAAGTCTTCCCTGCCTGGAGAAGAAAAGCCCTCTGGCCTGGTGCTTGTCTGAGATGGAGAATTAAGTCACATCATCCATCCACAAATATCAGAGGGATGTGCTGCCTCAGATCCACATGAGGAGTTAACCACAGAGCACCCTGCCTGTGAAATACCATGTTCCTCTTTAGTTTTCTTGTGAAATAATTCTGTGCCCCAGCAGGCACGAGGTGTCACACACCAACCTAAACCCTCTAATCGCCACCAGCCAGAAAGTACGCCCACACCTCAGTGGCAATCCACTATCCCTGGCTCCTCTTAGGCTGCAGCAGCCTCAGCATCACAGTAAGAGCCACAACTCCATGGGCAGTGCCTGCTACAGCCCATTCTGAAATAGATCTTAAAAAGAGCAAGGTTCAGCTCTGCCTACTCAAATTTAGTGAAGAAATATCCATGGTCACAGCCTTTGCCAGCTCAGCAAAAGCTGCACTGAGCAGCAAAAGAGAGAGCAGAGCAACCCGAGAAATTCCTTCTCAGCCATCCATCCATCCATCCGCCTTGCTCTCTGAGCACAGTGGACCCTGGGATGGAGAGCACAGCCCGCGCCTCCTGGGAGAGCCATGGAGCCAGAGGGAAGGAAAAGGGGGCTTTGGGCAGCAAACACAGCCCGGGTCACTGGACATGGCACTGAGCTGGCACTGCCCGGGGCTGTCACTCTGCAGTGGTCCTGACCCTGGGACTTGCTGACTTGGGGGTCCTCCTTGGCCTTGCGCTGTCCCAGGTTAATATGAGGGAGGAGGTGCTGAGGCAGCCAAATTTGGGGGACTCAGGGCTGAGCACCTCACCAGTCACAGGAGGCATCCCAGTGAGCTGGTGGGGTGGAGAGCCGAGAGCCTCAGCTGTAGACATTCCTACCCAGGAATAAGTACGGGAATCAAACAGCCGGCCACCCCAGCAGAAGTCCTGGGGTAGCCCAGCCTCCCCACCTGCTAGCTGTCCCAGGTGTTGTCACCAGGTGGAGCAGCACCTCCTCATACTCACATTACCCAGGGAATGGTCATCCCAGCAGGTTTCCCTGTGCCATGCACTGCTCACCTGAGGAGGCTTTACTTACCAGTCCTTCATGGAATGGTTGGGGTTGGAAAGGACCTTAAAGATCATCTTGTTACAACCCCCTGCCATAGGCAGGGACACCTCCCACCAGACCAAGTGCTCACAGCCCCATCCAACCCGGCCTAAGATCCAGACTTAATCCCTCTCCTGGTTTTAAGCAAGGCATGAGTTACCAAGGTCTGATGAGCAGGAGTGGACACATTGTCCCCCACCGGGGCGACCACGCCCCCTGACACAACATAGCCTGAGGGCAAGGCCAAATGTATGTTATCACCTCAAGTGCAGTGGTTGAAGTGCTTCCCACTCTTTTAAGACAACATTATTCCAGTGACCCTAAAATGTTATCACTAGGATGAAGGGAAAGTGGAATTACACTCGTCTGAATGGCCTCTTTTATCATGCATTTTGCAAGGCGTTGAGGCATGAAAGCTTTCAGAGAAACCTGGGTGAATCCAAGCTAGGTGGTTATAAGGCTACTTACAGACCTGACATGATGGATCAGCTTCATTTTCCCATTCCTGTCCTGCTCACAGCAAATCCATTTGCTGGGCAATTAGACTCCAGTCATTACATTATGCTAAGAAGACGTTCCTTTGGCAGCAGCAGGGACCCCGACCAAGAGGAGCTTGGAGTGCTGCCTGCCCATTCCCACGTGCTGACAAATCCAGGGCTGCAGTAACCCCCGTGGCAGCAATGCCACCTTCCCAGCTCACATCATGCCTTGCCAAGGTCCTCCAGCAATTCACCCGGTATCCATAGCATCCCTTATCCCCAGCCTTCCAAAAGGTCTGGGATTAATGGCCCTTGGAATGATTTTGCTTAAGGCATACAGCAGCAGGATAAGGATGGACAGTCCTTCTCCTGCACACTCTTCTCCCAAGGGGTGTTATCCACCCAGTACTCCCACTTTCCAAGTAAAACACAGGGTGATACAGCTGCTGGCATGGGCTCTCCTGGGAACCTGTCTTGCCCATGCCACCACAGCCCAACCAATAACCTCCCTCCTTCTCATCCTGCCCTCCAGGTATCTCCCCCCTCTTCTACAATTCCCTCCCCAGCACCTTCCTGGACCTCCCATCTCCAACTCCCTCTGCACGTGTGTGTATGTGTGTTTCCATTACTTCTGGTGAAATAACTGACTACAGGGTCAGTCCACCTGAAAATTGCTCTCCCCAGACCTAAATGAAACAGATGGGCATTGATGATGTTTTGGGAGAAATTAATCAGCCTGGACCGGTGGCAGTGCCAGCAGCTCCCTCGGCCCAATCTCGTCTAATGAATTCCGAGCTCTCTGTCTTAATAGCTCCTGACAAGACTAATTTACTCTTGTAAGTGATTAGAGGGAGAATGATCTCTTAATTGTTGCTTAAGATCTCTTTCGGCATGGCAGGCGGCAGGCAGGGAACTGCTGGGTTTGGAGGGAGGGGATGCTGTAGGGAGGGATGTCATGGGAATGGGCACTCAGACCTCAAAAAGAGACACTTTTTTTTCTAGCGAACACGTGCCACACACTGTTCTGCTCCTCACACTCGGGATCTCAGAAAGGTGTTTCCAGATGCTGCTTTTTTAAAAGTTAATAAACCTTAACTCAGAAAACACCTGCCAACAGCAGGAAACACAGAAAGAACTGTGTGTGTCAACACTTCCCAGGCTGGCATTTCCCTCCGGTGCATCTGGAAACAAAATCCCAACATGCCAGTATTCTTAAGAGACAATTACATATATACACAGTGTAATACCAAGTTTTTTTTAAAAAAAGAAATTCAACTGCTAAAGTAATTCCAAGAACAACTTGACTCGCATAATGTCTTACTGGAAAGCAGGCTATAGGAAATCTTTCCCTATTTTCTGACAAAATAGAAGTTCAGTCCAATTCCCCATAAGGTATTTCAAGTTCAAGTACTTGGAGAGCAAGGTGCTCCGTGAGGAAGCATTTCCATTAAGCTGTTCCCAAGCAGCTCTCACTCCTGCTTCCTTTCCAGGGCTTCTCCTGAGAGTGCATCTCTGTGCAGAGCTCAGCTACCACACAGGAGCCTCCACAATCCATCCAAACCAAGACTCCACATCCTGCCTGCTTGCTCAGACACCACCCCAAATCACACAGGAGCTGCAAATGCATGACCAAGAGGACCCAGGAAGAGACGGCAGGCTCAGCTGGAACCACTGGTTGAGTTCTGGAGGAGATCTCTCCTGACTCTTCCAACCCTAGACAGCTCTGCTAACGTGGGTGCAGCAAGGGCCCTTTCTTAAGGAAGGTGCTGCTTGGGCTGCACAGCTGGAGGTGGGAGAAGGGACCTCCACAGGCTCCGTCCCAGCCTCCCAATCGATTCCTCCCACATTAAAAGCCAGTCACGAGCCCCGATTGAAGACCACAAGTTCAATGGACTGAGAGCCTGGGAAGACGCCGAGAATGACCAGGTCGATTTCTGCATTTACTAAAAACCGATTCCCCAGCTAAATAAAGAAAGAAAAGCTCCATCTGTCAATCAAAAGAAAAGCATTTTTTTTCCATACTTTTCCACAGTGGGGTGGCAACCCCTGCCCATGGGCCCACCCCACTTACCCACAGGTGTGTCCTCGTTGATCAGCAGGTAGGTGTCAAAGAAGTAGTTGATAAAGTATGGCAGGCGATTGCCCTGACCTGGGAAGAGGACAAAAACAAGGAGTTATTTCCCTGGCATGGGCCAGCATGGCTGGGAAAGGCTCAGGAATTCTCACAGGACACTGGGATCATGCTGGCAACGGGTAACCCCTGAGATGAGAGCGAGTAGGAGGACAGAAAGCACCATGAGGTCCCCCATAACAGCTGGCAGGGGAGCCATTTCCCTCCACCAGCCTTTCTGGATTTGGTATTTTCCAAAAGGCTGAGGGGAAGGGGGAAGCCGACAGCACAGGGAGCAGGAGCATCAATTACTGGTTTAGCCCATGATTAATACCTTCACTTTGTTCCCATGGCTGAGAGCCTTTTGCCTAGTCAGCCACCCCAGAAAACCCCTGTGCTTCTTCCCTCTCCCATCTCCTGGCTGCCTTTCCCTCTAATTGCCTCCTTTCACCTTTAATAACCAGGCTCACTCCTTTCCACTCCCGTTTTTATGGCGCTGGAAGCTCTCGAGCCTGCCCTTGGCCCGCAGCCTCATTAGGGGACACAGTCAAGTGCAGAGCACGTAGGGGAGTGACAAAGGCAGCCTGAGCCAGGGAAAGAGTCAACCAGGAAAGATCTGCTGTTCCAGGGCTGCAGGGAAAGAGGTGGCAGGAGAGGCACACAATGATTTCACAAGAAGGTTTGGCGGAGCGTGTTCAGCATCCCACCTTGAAAAACAAGAACCAGACCAAGATCCAGAATCCTCTTTGCCTGCCCAAGCGCCCAAAGGAGGGAGATGCTCCTGAGACCTTTAAAACGCAGGTCCGAGGTGTGCATCCCAACAAACCTGCTCCTAGGGACATGGGCATAGGATGGGGGGGGCAGCTCAAGCTGCCCCAGGGCTACTTCCATGACAGGACAGAGATTTTTCAGTGCTGCCCTCTTTCCTGAGGCACCAGGTTTGTTAAACACCCTGAAAAATGGGAAAGCACTGGAGGCAGCACTGTTGCAAAGGCATATTTAAATCCCAGCCTCTGGAGTTAAGTACCTGGAAAGAAAATAAAAAGGAGCCTGACAAAAGGGGTTGTTTGAGAGCTAGGAGCATGTCCAGAGGCTTGGCAGCACACTTGTCACTGGCTGCCACACTGGGGCCAGCAGGCTCTGGGAGAGGCAAATGAGGCTAAAACACCCCAAGTAGCCCTTGGCACACAGGACTCACCTCTGCAAAACCTTTCTGTTTCAAAATACATTTCTTAATATCACCAGCATGCTAAAAATAAGTTGCACTTTCCAAATCCAGCTGCAGCAAGTGCTGGGAGGCTTCCAAACACCCCAGCACACAGGATCTGTGTGTTCAGGGAGGAGGGAGACCAGCACCTGAGAGCTGGGAAATGCTGAGGGAGGGTCTAAAGGCAGGACACTGCTTTGGGCTGCAAATCTCAGGATAAAGACTGGCATTTCCTTCTGAAAGATTGCCACAACCACCCAGTTATACCCTGGGACGTACCATCCCTGTAACCCTCAACACAAGAAGGGGTCCCCCCAGCACAGGAAGGACATGGACCTGCTGGAGAGAGTCCAGAGGAGGCCACAGAGACACTGAGAGAGTTGGAACCCCTCTGTTCTGGAGCCAGGCTGGGAAAGCTGGGGGTGTTCAGCCTGGAGAACAGAAGGCTCCAGGGAGACCTTAGGTGATGGAGGTCTCTGCTCACCTGCTGCAGCAGCAGCCAGGCAGGAGCAGGAAGACTCCACTGCCATACCAGAGCTAAATCATCCTCTTCCAAACACTCCAAGCCCACTCAGGCTCCACTTGTCCATCATATCCCAGCTCATTGCTACACCAGGAGCTTTGCAAACCTTCTGGGAAGAGTTGCTCCATCACCTGCAGTGCCCAGGGCGTGTGGCAGGGTATCCACGTGCTTATCCCCATCCCAGGCACGGGAGCTGTGCCAGCACTTGCTTATCACGGACATGACAACCCAGGCCCTGGGCAGGGTTTAGGAGAGAAGGGCTGGAATGCTGCTGAGCTCCAAAGCCTCCAAATCCCTGTTTCCATGTGCTGCCTGTCCAAGGCTTTGCAGTTTCTTACTGCAATGAAGGAGCAAGTCCCCAGCTGGGCAGGCAAACCCCACCATCCCACTTCCAATGGGACACACTGGCAAGTGACCTCTTGGGGGAGTAAAGGACTTGCTAGATTGTCTTTTTTCCTTATTTTTCCCCTTCCCAGATGAGCGCCAGGGCAGTTACCCAGTGAGGCTCTCCTTGATCCAACACGACACCAGAGGGAGATTGACTGCGCCTGTCACTCACAGCTAATGTCATCCACTGACTGCTTAATCAGGCTGCCCATCTGGGCAAGCCATCTCGAGGCTCCAGGAGGGAAAAAAAAAGCCTTTATTCCAAAGGGCACTATGCTATCAAATGGACACACACTGGCTATTGTTTATCAGCAATAGCCACACAGACACCCTCTCCTCACACCAGAAGCAAGGGGTTTAGGCCAGTCATGTAACAATCCAAATTTTCACGGGGCTTTGCTGTACATTTACAGCTCCTATGCACCTTGTGATATGCTAGAACCTGTCCCAAAAGGCACATTTTCTACACCAAAAGGCCATTGTCCCACCAAGCTCCCTGCCGGAAGCCCCTGTGCCAGGAATGACCCACAGCATCAGTGGGAAGGGCTTACTGTGGAGGCTCTTCTGGCCCACAGCCCTGCCTTTCCCCTCATGTGGAATTAGAAAAGAGGTTTTGCAGCTCAGATAGGAGTTATTTACACCACCCCCCGCCTCCCCCCCACCATATATTAAAGCACAGTCCAGGTAATCATTTTGCTGCTGAAAGCAGAGGGAGAGCCCTGCCAGCAATATTCTGCTGCTGAACAGCTAACAAGCTTCTGGTTTACATCCCTGCCTGTGATCCCTCCCTTCAGTTTTCTTTAGGTTTTATTTACATTAATTGACGTCATGCTGGGTCCAGCACCAGCTTTCCCTTGGTGAATCCACATCTGGAAGTTGCCACGGGCTTTTCACCAAGATACACCAGGAGCATCTACCACTGCTGGGTTCACCAGCACATCCATCCTCCTCTAAGGCTTTTTCCAGTCCCACCTGCTCTCTCACAAGAAGGGCCATCTGATGCCAGATGTGCAGTCAATAAGGACTGCAGGAAGAGTGGGAGCATGATGTTCAGGTCCCCAGGACTCCATGGGATGGAGACATGAAAGATCTGATAGAGACAGGAGATTTGCTCACCCATAGCAGCCACATCACCCCAGCAGTGCTGCTTGGATATTCATCAGGAGACCACAAACACAGCAATTATTGCCTTTGCACCTTGCAAACACAAGCATCGAGCAGGAAGAGAGCAGAGATAGACTTACCTGGAGAGACCAGCTCCAGGAGCAAGAGGAGAGGCAGGAAGGTGCCGGCAGCAGCCACGTGACGCTTCATGGTTCCTGTCAAAGAAGAGAGGCAGTGTCAAGTCCAGCACTTGATAGATACGACCTTGTCTCCCTAAATCAGGCTCAGGGTGCAGCCCTGCCCCAAGTTCCCCAATACCTCAGGACATCAAGACTCTGTTTCTCATTTCATGCAGCCCCCAAACACCCTCTTGGCAATGGAAACCAGGTTCCTCGATACCTCAGGACATCAAGACTCTGTTTCTCATTTCATGCAGCCCCCAAACACCCTCTTGGCAATGGAAACCAGGATTAACCTGGTGGAGGTGCTCCATTTTTACCTTTCCTCTTGCCAAAGCTCCTTTTGTGTGAGGGGATAAGCCACAGTGACCCCTGTGGCCAGGAGAGGAGCAGCCCCAACTAGGATGAGCTGTTCCAGCACTGGAGCAAAGGAAGAGCTGCTGTGACCCGGGAGTGACAGAGCAGCGAGCTGTCAGCACCCAGATCTGAGATGATTTGGCAGAGCTGTTCGGGAAGCTTGACCCAGAATCTCTGGAGAGGCACCAAGATTTGGGAGCAGAGCCCCTCGAACCTCTCACACTACCCAGGTGGCTGCAGAGCAGGCACTGCAGGAGCACAGGAAGCAGGGAGGCTGCCAAGCGTGCTCTCAGCCCTCTCTACCTCCCAAATTTTCAACACAGACCAAGGCTCCTCATGCTAAGGAAACAGAATAAAACAGCACCAGGGAGCTGCCAGCACAACCACATCCTCTCGTGGTGTTCAGACCATCAAACCCAAAGCTTTTTCCAAATCAACCCCACAAAACCCCAGCCAAGTCTCATTTTGCAAGGAAGTTCACACACGTGGATTTTAAAACATTCCACCCCGGAGGCAAATATAAATCACATGTATTACACAGAGCATACAGGCACAAAGAGACCCCCAGAGGTTTCCTCAGGCAGAGCCTGAGGCTGCCAGGACACCCCAGTGACCCATCTCTGAAGCTCTCCGTGTTTCCCTGGGTGCTCTGCAAGCTGTGGGGCAGTGGAATGTTTTCCCACCAGTTCAGGCTGGGACAGCAGCAGCCCCAAGGACAGGGAGAGGAGATGTCACCCAGCTGAACTTTCCCTTCACAGCATCCTACTCTACCCACATCAGTGGGGAGAATTATCCCAATCCAGCTAAGGCTCTGAAGAGGTTCATGGGAATCCTCATGGATGCTCCTAAAGGAGCTCCAAAGCAATAGCTACACCTATTTTATTTTTACTGATGGATGTGTCGGGGAAGACAGCTTGTAACAACTCTGTCACTGCAGAAAGGGCCTGAAATTCTAATTTCTCCCACTATTTTGCTATGGAGTCTCTGGGATGAAGAGGTCTGTGCCTAGACAAGAAAAATGGTGCTGTGGTATATTTTGTGCATCTTCAGGTATCTCAGTGCAAGCCTGAGAAGACAAGGTGTAATCATGCCCATCGCCACAGAAAACACAGTCAGGGCAGGAGAGTTTAAACCTCCACCCCATGACAAGCTTCTGACTTCTGAGTGCTCAGTGTCAGCAGAGCATCCAAAAAGCCCAGTTTCTAAACAAAAACGACCACTTTCCCAGGAGCCGGCCATCCTGACAACCCCTTCAAATCCTTACATTTGGCCAGCAAAAGCAGAATAGATTCTTATAATAAAGAAAAAACACCAAACATGGCAATTTTCCCCCTGCTTTAATGGGTTTTGGGGAGGAGGAAATCTCAGCATTGTTGCTCCAGACCCCTGCATCCAGCATGGAATGCAGAGCCCAAGCTCTTGGTGCTGCAGGCAGAGGATGCAATGCAAACGAGTTCTCTGCCTTCTGCAGTGTCAAGATGCCACAGAGGAAAACGCTAACTTTCTTCTCAAACAGCACCACTATCAGCCCAAGTGAGCATGAACATTTTCTGGCTTCACAGCCCATGTTTAAAAAGCAACAGGGCAGTGGAAAAACAATTTACGTGATGTAGAAATAAAGGAAGTTGACAGCATCCGCTTTCGAGTGTCATGGTAAAACTAAATATTGGATATTCCAAGTCAGTCACTTCATTATGTAAGTAATTGCCTGAAATGTCATTTTGATTTTCTCTGTCTTCATTAATATTGCAGCTCTTCACTGTTTCTTTGAGATGGTTCACTCGAATATTGCAAATTTAAGGGACGGGATCGAGAAGTCTCTATGGAGAACTTAAAAAATTGCAACTAAGAGCAGATTAAATCACACCTTGTGCCTGAATGAGGCCCTTTGGAGGAAGCATTTGGTGCAGTTTCCAGCATGATAATGTCTCTGGGCAAGGCATCCCTGGGAGCTCAACTGTTGTCTCCTCCTGGCTTCCAAAGCACTAATGTTAAACCAGAGGTTTCCCCATCCACTGGCAGCTGCTCCCACACAGAGCAGCAGACAGAGCCTCAAGGAATGGGAAGCTGAGGAAACACCATAGAACAAACAAATCTGGGGCTTGAAAGTTTAGGAATCAGCTCAGGTCAAGCAGAGGCTTTTCAGCCTGCTTTCTCCAAATGCCTCCTCCTTCCCAAGCCTGGAAAGTGGCTTTTTCACTGCTTCAACAGCATTGCTGCATCCCTAAACATGGCAAATCCCATCTGCTCCAGCCCTTGGCATGTACCCGTCCCAGCCAGGCTCCAGGAGCTTCCATGGAATGCCGGAGCAGGGATGGTCCCACGGCTCCAGCCTGGGCCATGGATTGCTCTCAGGGTGCTTAAACAGTGAATTCCAGGCTCTGCACCTGGGGTGGTTTATTTTTAAACACACTGCTGGGGTGCTTGCCTAGGGTAATGGCTCTGCACACACACAAAACATGCCATTGCCTCCACCAGAGCTGCCGTTCTGGAGCCCGGCTGGCAGAGCTACTCCACGCTGGCATCTTTAATCATCCCCAGAACCCCTGTCCCTTCTCCCCCCTACCTGGTCTTCCCTTCCCCAAACAGCACCACAATGCTTGAGCCTCAAAATTTACAGCTCCAACCTCTCTGCTCCACGCTGCTCGAGTGGCATAGAGAAGAAATGAAAGTGTAAATCAGAGCGTCTCCCAAATGGCTGCCACAGAAGGGAACGGTGTGTGCCTTCCCATGAAAGCCCCTTTTCCAGTAATGAAACATCAGTGGTGTCCCCCAAAGAGGGACAGCACTACCCACCCACAGGATTTGATGTGGGAGGTGGGGTGGAAGTATCTGAGGTGTCACCAGGATGCCACCACATCCACAGCATCTATCCAGCTGCTGGAGGACCCCTCTCTCCTAAGCTTCCTCCATCACTGTGGCCTCCTTGGAAGAACAGCCAGGTGGTCCAACACAGATCACCACCAAACATCCATCCAAAAAACCACTCCTGGGATCCCCTTTAGCCAAGCACATCACTTAACACCACCCTTCACAGCAAAAAAATAGCCTCTCCTGCTTTCCCGTCCCTCTGCTCCTTAAAGAAAGCACAGCTAGAAATTCACCTTTTCTTTTTACTACCGCCTCTTGGCCAGGGCTTTACAATAAGTAGGAATCAAAAGAAAAAAATTTCAACTTAATTCTGATTTTTTTTTTATTCCCACCCCCACATTGGCTTGAGCCGTACCCAAATCATAATTCCCTAAAATAACAAATTGCAGAACAGGGTAATCAGAAGTAAATTGATATAGATAAATAAGCTTTTCTCCCGTGCAGTAGGTGGTTTATTTTAATCTAATGAGTTTTATATTTTCTGAGCTTTCAGATTCCATGATGAAGAGCCGTCCGCGCTAGAATTACAAAGCACTTTGAAATATTGTAATTTTATGGCTCATTTTGTCAGGACTCTTGAAAATGAGATTTGTTCCCAGTGAAAAAATTTGCCCCCTTTTTTTTTTTGCTTTCTATTCCCTGCAGCGAAAGGAAATAAAACTTCCCTGTTAAATAAATACAGGCCAGGATATTGGTATGCACATGGGAGGGGAGATGCCCACAGGGAATAAGGGGCACAGCTGCTGGCACCTGCCACAACCCACCTGAGATGGTGTATGCAGGAGAAAAGAGCACGGAACATCCTCTCTCTCCTTCCTTCACCCCAAAATCAAAGCTGAGGCTGGAGACAGGGGTGTTTTCTCCCCACAAATCCCTGCACTTCCCAGCTGGGGTACTCAAACCTTTCTTCTTCCAAGGAAAAAGCTGGAGCTGTTCCTTACTGACAACTACCAGCACCCAAAAGTTTCCCACACTTCCAGCCGTTTATTTCCACTTTAAAACAAGGACGGGAGTGGAAGTATTTTGGTTGGGGCTTCCAGACATTTGCTTTCCCACAGGAAACAAACATTAGCTGCAAAATGACATTAACACATTATTTAACGAAAAACCCAGGCCCAGAAGGAAATGTCATCTTTAAACTTCTCAGTCCACACAGGAAGGCTGTGCCTGTGTCAGAAATGACATTGGTTTTCCAAGTCACTGCCACAAGATAATCCAAATAACTACCCTGTTCTGCATAAGCAACATGCAAACCCTACACCACAACTGTGGCATCTCCAAGGAAAAGTCAAATAGTGCATGCAACTCAACTTCTGCATCCATGGAAAATTAAAATAACAGCCCGGGAGCTTTGGGGAGAGGGTCCCCATTCCCTGCTGCATCAGTCACCGCCACTCATCCCTCCAGGGCGAGGGCAGCTTCTTTTTGGGGAGATAGAAGTGGAGATTCATGATTTATTTATTTTTAAGTGGGGCTGCACTGGCTCTGTAGAGTCTCCGGCACTGGTTGCTAGTCACCATAGGCATCATAACAACAATTTTCCATCACACAACCTCCCTTCAGCTGGAACAGCAGCTCCTAAGCTGGGAGGAAGGCTGGGATGGGGCATGGAGACCAAGCCAACAGGCTCCTGGGCTGCATCAACACATAGAAGCAACACAGCAAAGCTGTGGAGCAGATGATGTTAACATGGGACGAAAAGGTGGAAAAGCAGCCAACAGCAACAGAGCTTGGCTTAAAGGAAAAAAAGAGGGAGGAAAAAAAGGAGGAGGGGGAAGAAGGGTGGGAATTCTTGCTTTAGAAGAAAGTGGAAAGCTGAATGCAGAGAACTGACACACACAGTCTGGTCTCACAAGACAGGAGCCTCTCTCCTGGCTCTTAGAAAATATACAGGAACGGACAAAGCGTCAAGTGTCAGGATGCTGAAGGCCCAACTCCAAGCCTGCTCAAGAATGGGATGCCAGACACTTTCTTCTTGTGCCCTGCCTGGAAGAGGAAGGCCTCCCTCCCACCCAGGGCAGGCAGCAGCCTGGCTGGACTTCCAAGCCCTGCCATCAAAACGATGCAGGAGAAGTATCCAGCATCCTCGGGCTGCCACACAGGATCCCTGAGTGTGTCTGTACTGCTGCCACCCAGCCTGTGCCTACGAATCCTGGGGGCCCCCACCTGCACCACTCCAGATCCGGGCACATGAGTTGTGCTTGGTTTGGGGGAGGTTTAAGTGAAAAAAGACCGCAAGATGTGTGTGAAGTGGGATTAAAGGGGAAAAAAGCATGTGCTGGTAGGGACTGCCTTGGCACCTCCCTCCTTGCCACATCCAGGTGCAGTTTTCAAGGTGCGGAACTCCTCTTTGCAGCAGCAGGCAGCAGAGCACAGGCTTTGCCCCAAGATGTCCCCCCACAACAGCAATAAAGGGTTCAGCATCAGCCTCAAGGGCGAGTCACCAGCCTCAGAACCACCTGCTCCTCCCAGTCAGTCTCCAAGCTGCATTTTAAAGCCCTGCCAAAGGAGATGGGTGAGTTATCTAACTCCATCTCCCTTGGTAAACACCACTCCAAGCCCAGGACCCCGGGTATGTGTGCACCCGGGATTTCATCCCATCTCCCTGCCTCCAGCTGCCCCTAAGCTCCAGGCTGGGTGTTTGCAACACTAAAAAGAAGCAGTAAGGCTATTTTGCTCAGGCCTCTGGTGACTAGAATCTTAAAAACAGAGGGGAAAAGGGATGCTTCAGAAGATGGGGAAAAAAAATGTAACAACCATAAGAAAAACCACAGAAAACCTTCACACTGACAAACTGGAGCTGCAAAGGCTCTTAGGCCATTTCTTGCCTCATCCAAATCAAGAGGGAAGTGTCCTTGCTGCTTTCACACAAAGCTCACTTAACTTCCAGCAAGAGGCACTTTGCTGCTCCAGACCTGCTGGCTGTTCCAGCTAATAAAAGGGAAGCTTTGCCCAGCAGAGCAGCACCGTGGGCACGCTGGGGCTAATCATTTGCTGGCTGGAATTGTAGGAGCAGGAAAAAAATGTATAGACAGCACAGGGAAAGGAAGATGGGGATACTTAGGAGGAACCCCCTCAAAATCCCTCAATCCCAAACAGCAGCCCTGGAGAGCAGGGATCGAATGGAAAGACAAAGGCATGCAGCACGGATGAAGTTATTTGGATTAATGACAGCAGTTCATCACCAATGACAGGCTTGTTCATGTGAGCCCTCCTGAGACCCCAGATGCGGCTGAGGGCCCTTGAAGCTGTCCAGTCCCTCTCTGACATGCCCTTTCCAAAGGTGCAACATGCCCAGGCTCCAGCACAATGCTCTATTTCCATCAGGAATTTGCCCCCAGTGACTCTCCCCAGCTCACTCCAAGCAGGACCTCTTTCTTCCCAGGAGAGCAGCTGTTTCATCAAAAACACAGATCAGGGCAAAGCAATCCAGGCTCTGGCAGAGGCTCTGAAGGGACAACACAGCCCTCCCACACCCAGAGCAATGTCCATTGCAAGCCAGGTCCTTGGCCCCAGGACAGGGGTTCAAATGGATGCTTCCAGGAAGCTGCAAAAGCAACATTGTGGGCCAAGACTGTCTCTCTGGGCAGACTTTAAAGAATACCCGGTTCCAGCCCCAGCCATGGGCAAGGACACCCTCCACTATCCCAGCTTGCTCCAAGCCCTGTCCAGCCTGGCCCTGATGGGGCAGCCACAGCTTCTCTGGGCACCCTGTGCCAGGGCCTCTCCACCCTTACAGCAAGGAATTCCTTCCTAATACCCAATCTAATCTTCACCTTCATGGATTGAAAGGCACCAGGCCCCTGAACAAGTATCTCCTGCCCACATTGAAACGTCAAGCTGAGCACAGCTCATGGATAAATGCTACCCCAGCCCCTGCCATAGCATCCTGGTCTTTACCAAACCTCTGGCAACATTCAGGACATCTGCAAGATTTGGGTCATAACCATTGGAATTCCCAATTTCTCCCCATTTCAGCTGCAGAATCTACACACTGAAATAGAGTCAGATAACAACATCAGCACAAAGGCAGGAATTTTCACATCTGTAGGTCTTGGGCCACAAAAGCCCCAAAATAACCATATTTCTCCTGCAACATTATTAGAAGTCTTACTGGAGGAAGCAGGATACCGTAGTGGGGAAAAAACATGGAAGTTTTAGGTTGCACATGGGACTGCTCATGCTCCCAAAGCAAAGCTCCAGCTCAATTAGCCTGGCTGCAATATCCTGGCAGCGAGCAGCTGGGATATTTTACACCCTAACAAGAGGCCACAGGCCAGCCCCCTCATCAAGCCAATCCCATATCTTAAAGCTTCTTAAATTAAAAAAAAAACCCAGAACATCTAAGAAACTTCATAAATGGAATCCTTTTTAAGAGGTCCTTTTCCCCCCAGCTGCTCCAGGGTGTGCTCAGAAGAGGATTGCAGGGCCTTTTTCCTTGCACCAGGTCAGCAGAGGAGCTGCCATGCCATGAGCATCACTCTGGAGATTATTGCAGCTAGGCAGCAGGAATGGTTCTGGTGCTGCCTCCCTCCCTGCTGTATCCAGGTGATGCTCCTGGCAAAGGGACACAGTCCTTTCGTACATGGGCCCTTTCCAGGCTCAGCCACAGCAGCCAGCCAAGCTCCACAGCTCCCACCTCTGCCAAATCTTGTTGCTCCCCCTTATCACAAAAAAAAAAAAAGACAACATCAATTTTTACAGTTTCCCACAAAGATAGTGTTTTACAACATGATCTTAAAACAAAACATTGTATTTTTCATGACATCATCCCAACTCCTTCTGAAAACAAGAAAGCTTTGTGCCGGGGAGGGATGGAGGTGGTGAAGAAAAATGGAATTGAATAGCGATTTCTCCTCCCCTCCTTCCCCAGGACAGGGGAAGAGAAGGAGAGACAAGGGTAAAACTCACTCTGCCAAAACAACCACCTGGATTTTCGCAAATGTGAGTATCCCATGGGAATACTTCATCCCCAGCCCCCACCCCCAAAAAAAAAAAAAAAATTTTTAAAACATCTCAATGCACCGCCCTATCCCACATGCACGAGGCATCCCAGACTCCCGCAGGATGCACCGGGAAGATCTCGGGAAGAAGCCAGGCTTGTTGCGTGCAGCCCCAGCACAGCGAGCAGGGGCAGCTCTGCCAGCCTTCCTGACCCCTTCCACAGTCCTCCTGCCCAAGGATTCTGCTGCCAGACACGGCTTTTCCCCCAGCGCAGGCTAAAAAACCCAAACCAACAACTAAGAAAACACATGTCAGCGTAAGAAATGTCCCATTCCAGCATCCCTCTCCTCCTGGAAAACGCTGATGGATAAGAGAGGCAGCTGGGGGAAAAGACAGTGGCCGGCAAGGTGGCCAGAACACGGATTTGAAGAAAAGAGGGGCTGCAGGTTTTGGGAGACACAAAGGAAAGCAGCAGCAAGTAATGAATCAGAGGGGAAAAAAGTAATCTAAAATAAAGTGTTTTCTCAAAACGTTCAAGGAAAGCTTAGCATTTTAAAGCGCTGTCCTGCTATTTTAATAATGTTTGGATGGAATTTAAAAATCCCACCGCTTCCACTGCGGCTCAGCCTCCACGCGCGGCTGCGGCGCGGCATTCCCACGTCTGGGAAGAAGTTCAGCCCCGGCTTATCCCAGAAACTTTGCAGCTTCTGAGCAGCCCGAACTCCAAATGAGAGCCGAGGGGAGGGGGAGGAGGGGGCACCGTGCCCGCTTCCTCGGGGCAGGACAGCGGGTACCACCGCACGTTTATAGTGGGTTTTTTTGGGAAAAGGGGAAAAAGGTTGGGCTCCCCCTCTCCTGCCACGGAAACCACCGCGCTGATCGCGTCCCCCGGCCCAAAATAATAACAATAATAGCAGAGCTCAGCACCCCAAAAAACCTCTTCGCTCGGTGAAAGTAAACCAAGTAGGTTCTGGAAGGGAGACCCCGCGCAAAGCAGCCCCCCGGGGAAGGGAGGGATGATGCCCGCGCCTCCGCACGTCCTCCTCGGAGCCCCCCTATCCCAACCCTCCCAAATGAATGAACCCACGAGGAATAAAGAAAAGCGGTGGGGCTTTACCTGTGGTGGATGTCTCGGAGCACGGTGTCAGCGGCGACCCCCCATG
>VZRR01008411.1:229989-305201 GCA_013398015.1 Oreocharis arfaki
TGTTATTTCTCTGCCCGGCGCGCGGGAGCAGCTGGCAGGGCCCAGAGCACGTAAATCATACATGAGCGGGAAAGCGATCCAGGCACGGCATGCCAGGAGAGCCGCAAGGATATTCCTGCCGAGCTGCTCTCCCCGGGCACCCGGAGTGTCGCTTTCCATGGGCACGGGTTTCTATCTGCCGTGCTGCCGAGCCACGATTCCGACCAAACCCTTCTTGCCCCCAACCCTGTGCTCTCCCAGCATTCCTAAGCCTGGCAGGACATGCCTGCCTCCAGTCCAAGACCTCCGTACAAGCGCCTTTTGGGAAAACGGCCAAATGCTACTCCTTCACCCCATTTCTTGCCTTCTTGGAAGTAACAAAGCCACGAAAAGCCACTTGCAGTGACACCAATCCTCACACCAAGGGGGTGATTCCCTGTCCCTAGATCCCAGGAAGGGGCAGGGCTTATGGGTCCTGCCCTGCTGCCCACACCGGCCGCCCGCCACCACGTGGGGCCCATACAGCTTTGTCATCGCGCACGACCCCATCACGACCAGTTTTAATTAAAACGCTAAACAAATGTTGTTTGTGCTGCTAAAGCCCGCCCTGAAGCCTTGCCTTGGAATCACAGAATCCCAGAATGGTCTGGGTTGGAGGGAACATCAAAGATCATCTCGTTCTGTCCCCCTGCCATGGCCAGGGACACCTTCCACTGGACCAGGGTGCTCCAAACTTCATCCAACTCAGCCTCAAACACTCCCAGGGATGTGAAGACCCTTCCCCTCCACTCACCTCCACACCTCTCGCCCTAGAGCACCAGTAGGCAAACGCTCCTACAGGTGCAGGTGAGAGTAATTAAGCCTTTGCCTCTCTTGAGCAGCTTCTTCTAATTATGCCATTAGTACAGCTCCCGGGCTGATTGGCTGGAATTGGGCACAGGTCTGCTTCTGGTGCTCCCTGGGGATGGGGAGATTCCCCCACCAATCCTGGCCAAGCTTCAAGCACTTTGCACCCCAGAGCCAGCCCTGGCACACTTGCAGCTGCTTTGGGGCTAAACCCAAAGTCCCTGGCAAAAAGGTGAATGCAGTGAGCTCTCTGCAACTAATTAAGGTGCGGGCAGACAATTTCCTCACATCACCCCTGGGCTGCATCAGGTTCCTTAAGGAATTGGCCTCAGTAGCTGGAACTGACCTTGGGGGCCACTAGGAGTGCAGAGGGTGCAGGTGTTACCTGTCTGGGGCTCTGAGCACCCCGCTGAGCTGAGCCACCTGCTCTGGGGGGTTCCTCTCTCCCGGGACCTTCATCCCTTCCTTGCCCTCTTCATCATCACACAGAAGTGTGTACACAGCCAGGATCCTCATACCATGTTCATCCCAGCCACATCCACAAAAGCAGGGAGCTAATGAGGGGAAGAAATGATGAAAAAGAGGAGGAACCAAAGCAAAACCATAGGTGAATACATGTCTCAGGCCCGGGTGCCTGTACTGACTCTGACTTTGCACAGGCGATGTCTCACTTAATGACTCTCCTGATAAGTTCAGGTCAGGATTTCTATTTAAATAGAAATAGGAGCACACCTCTCCTCTGCCAGGTTCCTATGCTTTGGCTTCACACCATGGATTTCTACTCACATCCTGACTGGTCTGAAGATGTGTCGCCCGTTTTACGTAAGTCAGCTCTAGCAAGGCGAAGTTCCTCCTGGCCTGGGGGTCTGGTTTGGACTCCCAGTCCTATTGCCAACAGAGTACAGGCTCCAGCTTTTCCCATTGTGGAGGAGAGGGAGGACTGGGGGGATTTCAGTGCCTAGGTTCACAAAATATAGGAATTCAGTATCTTGTGATCTGTACCTCCCTGTCAAGCTCAGTTTGAATCAGGCAGGAACAGCAATAGCTGTGTGCAGGCTGAACCTCAAACCAGCTCACTGAGCTGATGTTCCCAAGCTCCTGTTTGGAGAAATCCCTGGTACTCCAAGACCCAGCCCATGGGAAACGTGCCTTCTAACAGGCTCAGGGCTGGAGAAAAGAAGGAAATAGAAGAAAGTGATAGATTGTGAGCAGAGAGATGGTCCCACTTGCTTCTGGGATCATAATTAACACCAAGCCAAAGCAGGGAGTTGGAGGGCTGTGATAACCTCTCTGCTATCCCAGCCTTTCTCCACAGACTCATTACAGGGAAACCTGATTTTTTGGGAGGCAGATCCCGTGACCTCCCCTCTCCATCCTGCCTGTGAACACAGAGCAGCTCGGCAGAGCCTTTCACAGCCTCCTGGCACCACTCACTCAACCTTGAAATTGTACTGCAGGGCTTCTCCCCCTCTCATTTTCCATCCAGCCATGGAACATTCCTGCATCCAGCTCTCCCCACGGTGTCTCATTCCTCTGCCTGCCTTCCACCACAAGAGCTGGGATTGCTGTTTGTCTCTAAATAGATGAAATATCACATGGAAGGCAGGTAAAACAAGGACATGTGCAAAATCCTGCCCCATTAAGGTACTGAATTATCTCTGCTTGCCATGGACCACGTTCTGCCGTGGACTCCAGGGTCTGCACGGACATCACTGCCTGACAACCAGCCCGTGCAATATCGTGCCATCTGTCATTTCTTCACGCCTCCTTTTCCCCAGGAGTCTCCCACAAGGGTCCCTGGAAGTGCTTCCTCAAAGTACCATCCATTTTTTTTTCTCAGTAAATAAAATCTGTGTAAAAGTGCAGGGCAGCTTTTATGCTCGGGAAAAAGCAGCCCATGCCCCCTACTTCCACTTTTCGGGGGGGGGGGAAATACAGTGATTTTGTCCCCCCCAGAGCACAAGCCCCAGGGGAACGGTGGTATCCTCCACTTCCCACAGNAAGCCTTGCCTTGGAATCACAGAATCCCAGAATGGTCTGGGTTGGAGGGAACATCAAAGATCATCTCGTTCTGTCCCCCTGCCATGGCCAGGGACACCTTCCACTGGACCAGGGTGCTCCAAACTTCATCCAACTCAGCCTCAAACACTCCCAGGGATGTGAAGACCCTTCCCCTCCACTCACCTCCACACCTCTCGCCCTAGAGCACCAGTAGGCAAACGCTCCTACAGGTGCAGGTGAGAGTAATTAAGCCTTTGCCTCTCTTGAGCAGCTTCTTCTAATTATGCCATTAGTACAGCTCCCGGGCTGATTGGCTGGAATTGGGCACAGGTCTGCTTCTGGTGCTCCCTGGGGATGGGGAGATTCCCCCACCAATCCTGGCCAAGCTTCAAGCACTTTGCACCCCAGAGCCAGCCCTGGCACACCTGCAGCTGCTTTGGGGCTAAACCCAAAGTCCCTGGCAAAAAGGTGAATGCAGTGAGCTCTCTGCAACTAATTAAGGTGCTGGCAGACAATTTCCTCACATCACCCCTGGGCTGCATCAGGTTCCTTAAGGAATTGGCCTCAGTAGCTGGAACTGACCTTGGGGGCCACTAGGAGTGCAGAGGGTGCAGGTGTTACCTGTCTGGGGCTCTGAGCACCCCGCTGAGCTGAGCCACCTGCTCTGGGGGGTTTCTCTCTCCCGGGACCTTCATCCCTTCCTTGCCCTCTTCATCATCACACAGAAGTGTGTACACAGCCAGGATCCTCATACCATGTTCATCCCAGCCACATCCACAAAAGCAGGGAGCTAATGAGGGGAAGAAATGATGAAAAAGAGGAGGAACCAAAGCAAAACCATAGGTGAATACATGTCTCAGGCCCGGGTGCCTGTACTGACTCTGACTTTGCACAGGCGATGTCTCACTTAATGACTCTCCTGATAAGTTCAGGTCAGGATTTCTATTTAAATAGAAATAGGAGCACACCTCTCCTCTGCCAGGTTCCTATGCTTTGGCTTCACACCATGGATTTCTACTCACATCCTGACTGGTCTGAAGATGTGTCGCCCGTTTTACGTAAGTCAGCTCTAGCAAGGCGAAGTTCCTCCTGGCCTGGGGGTCTGGTTTGGACTCCCAGTCCTATTGCCAACAGAGTACAGGCTCCAGCTTTTCCCATTGTGGAGGAGAGGGAGGACTGGGGGGATTTCAGTGCCTAGGTTCACAAAATATAGGAATTCAGTATCTTGTGATCTGTACCTCCCTGTCAAGCTCAGTTTGAATCAGGCAGGAACAGCAATAGCTGTGTGCAGGCTGAACCTCAAACCAGCTCACTGAGCTGGTGTTCCCAAGCTCCTGTTTGGAGAAATCCCTGGTACTCCAAGACCCAGCCCATGGGAAACGTGCCTTCTAACAGGCTCAGGGCTGGAGAAAAGAAGGAAATAGAAGAAAGTGATAGATTGTGAGCAGAGAGATGGTCCCACTTGCTTCTGGGATCATAATTAACACCAAGCCAAAGCAGGGAGTTGGAGGGCTGTGATAACCTCTCTGCTATCCCAGCCTTTCTCCACAGACTCATTACAGGGAAACCTGATTTTTTGGGAGGCAGATCCCGTGACCTCCCCTCTCCATCCTGCCTGTGAACACAGAGCAGCTCGGCAGAGCCTTTCACAGCCTCCTGGCACCACTCACTCAACCTTGAAATTGTACTGCAGGGCTTCTCCCCCTCTCATTTTCCATCCAGCCACGGAACATTCCTGCATCCAGCTCTCCCCACGGTGTCTCATTCCTCTGCCTGCCTTCCACCACAAGAGCTGGGATTGCTGTTTGTCTCTAAATAGATGAAATATCACATGGAAGGCAGGTAAAACAAGGACATGTGCAAAATCCTGCCCCATTAAGGTACTGAATTATCTCTGCTTGCCATGGACCACGTTCTGCCGTGGACTCCAGGGTCTGCACGGACATCACTGCCTGACAACCAGCCCGTGCAATATCGTGCCATCTGTCATTTCTTCACGCCTCCTTTTCCCCAGGAGTCTCCCACAAGGGTCCCTGGAAGTGCTTCCTCAAAGTACCATCCATTTTTTTTTCTCAGTAAATAAAATCTGTGTAAAAGTGCAGGGCAGCTTTTATGCTCGGGAAAAAGCAGCCCATGCCCCCTACTTCCACTTTTCGGGGGGGGGGGAAATACAGTGATTTTGTCCCCCCCAGAGCACAAGCCCCAGGGGAACGGTGGTATCCTCCACTTCCCACAGCTTTCCAGCACCCCATGGTGCGGTGTGAGTTGGGATGGTGGTGTGAGGGAGGCAGCTCCCCACCTCCTACCTTCTCACCCGAGCCAGAATTAATTTGTAGAGCCATCTTGGAGTTTTCTTTTCAACCACCTGTGCTGTGGCTGACAGTGAGCCGGCTTTTCCGGTGTGAAATTAATTTCCAGGTCCATTTCACACAGAATTTTAAGGCCAATATTAGGATGATGCTGTTTGTTTAGGAATTTATGAGTGAAGGAGGCTGGTGAGAAAGCTGAGCAAAGTTAAGGGGTTGCTGGAATTCTCTCTCTGGAGAATAAAAGCACTGAAAGAGCAGTGGATTTTGTTGGGGTTTTGGTTTTTTTCCTTTAGAAATACGGAAGTGCTGGGTTTCAAATTGCATCTTTGGAAGGTGATAGTCCATAGGGAAACAGCAGGAGGGGCAGAAACTGCGGTCACCTTTGTAGCATATACCTCAGGGATCTTCCAGCTTGCGTTTACAGGTGTGTCCATGCGAGCTACCCCTGGACCAACCATTTCTGTGGTGATAACACATGGCAAGAAGGGTCAAGGTGATTTTGGTGAGCCCCAAAAAGCCTTGCAGGACCTGGCTGAAGCCATCTGCACTCTGCAGACCCCAAAGCAGCCTGTTTGCAGGATTGTCTCAAGCTGGAGCCAGCAGGACCTGTCTCCTGCTAGGGGTACTGAGAGCACCCTGCTCTCATGCTGGGCTTGTTAGATCCCCAATGGGTTAATGAAGGTAAAAAAAAACCATTTGTAGCAACTCTCTGTGCAGCTGGAAGCACTTTTCACCTAGCCCTTGTGATTTCCTACTGCTGGGGAATGTTAGTAAACTGGAGAGGGTTCAGTAATGATCTAGGTGATCTGGATCAAGGTATGCGGCAGTGATAGGGGACAACTTTGGGACTACCCTGAGTCACTTCCTGCCATATATCTGAAGCACCTTTCTCTTAGCTTTGAGCCCTACCTCACCAACTTGGTTTTTTTCCTTCTCCTCAGTTTATTCTTTCTTCCTCAGCAGAGGAAAAGGTGCCATCTACAGGCATAGAGAATCCATGAACAGGCACAGAGAATCCACACCACAGCCCTTCCTGTCTACCCTGTCCCCTCTTGTCATACCCTCGGCTGGGCCATCTTCCCTGCAGTGTGGTCTCTGAGCCGCTTGTTCCCTGTTTGGTGTCAGGGGACACCAGAGGGCTGTGCCAGGTAGAAGATGACCTCCTTCTTGGCCAGCCTTGGGGTACACCTGTGTTTGACCTCGCTGGTAACTCAGTGGAGCAGCAAGTTAAAAACCCAAGGGAAGGTGGCTACCCATCTCCACAGCCTGGGGGGACCAGCAAAGGGGACACAAAGGAACTTTGGTCCTTGAGGCTGTTGCCTCAAGGGAAGCCTGGAGGGCTCCTGTGCTGGTCAATCAGGGTCACAACTTCCAGCCCTGTGAGGTCTCAGAGTGCCATCGTGCTCCTCTTCTGCCTTGCTCTGCTCTCCCAGTTGCCTCTCATTTAACCCATTTTGATCAGATTCACATGTTTGTGATTTAAGGAGGTAGGCCAGGAAAATAAGAAACTGTAGGAGGAAGTGCAAATAACAGCAGATAGATAAATTGTCCCCTTTGTGAGTAGGGGACAGCAGGGTGTCTATAGCAAGGGGGACTCCCGGGCAGTTGGAAGGAGGGTGAGTGCAGGGGACCGGTGAAGAGCTTGTGGTGCTATATTTAAGGTTCAAGGTTGCCCCCAGGAGACGAGGAAAGCTCTCCCCTTCTCACCAAGCCAAGGGTGGCAAAAAGAGTGGAGCTGAGGCCAGGCAGGTGGGATCGCTCCTCTTACACAGCCACGAGCCTGGAGCTTGCTCCTGTGTTAAAAACCTTTCTCACCTCACAGCTCTTGCTTCATATTGAAGGCATTTGTCAGAGCAGACGCTCCAGCCCGTGCTGGCGGGTGTCCCAAGCTATACAGTGAGGCAGGGTCACAAAACCTGGGGTGGAAGAGGAGCTGGGAGGGGGGTCCAGGCAGCCCATCCACCAGCAGGCAGGGATGGCAGAAGGATGGATTGCTCAGCTCTGCCCAGTCAGCTCCGGGCACGCTGGAATTCATGCTCAGGCAGCCCCAGCTCCTCCACTCCCCCGCCCTGGCGTGATAAATTAGGAGGAAAAGTTTCTCATCTCAGTTTGTTCTCGCAGTGCTGTCCAACAGAGCACAAGCCTGTCTAATCAGGAGCTACAGTCCTTCACCATCTGTTTGGAGCCTAATTACGAATGCAGAAAAATAATGTGCTTTACAATTGCACCAGTAAATGCTGTAAATGATTTAAATGCATGCATATGTTCCCTGCAGAATTCAGCATGCATCTGCGACTTCTTCTGCTCACATTAGGCACACAAATCAAAGGAAAAAATACCCAGATCTGATGAACAGCATGTCCCTAGGACGGTGATTTTTATCCTTTTTTTTCCCCCTGCTGGAATGGCAAACAGGGCTTTTTTGTAACAATTCATCCAGCAGCGTTTTCTTTGCTTCCATTTTAAAAACTGTTTATCACTGCTGTGTAAATATAGTACAAATTACTCCATAAAACATGTAAAAGGAGAACAGCAGCCGGGCAAGCCTGCAGCTGGCTGGCAAGGTTTCAAAGCCAAGGTTGTTTTTTTTCCTCTGAGGCACCCGTGGAGGGGCAGGATCAGTTCAGTTCATCTGCTGTGGATGGTGGCCCTTCCCAAGCCCCCAGTGACCACTTGTGTTTCACAGAATCATGGAATGGTTTGGGTTGGAAGGGGCCTTAAAGACCATCTTGATCCTGCTGCTCTTTGGCCACCACCAAGGCAATGCTGAAGGATAACGAGGTGGTTTCAGAGGCGCTTCCCACCTCCCGGGGAGTAACAGCACTGCACCAAAGCCTCTGCAACGCAAAGGCTGGTGCCACAGATGGAGAGGTGGCAGCATTCCTACCCTGTGGGGCGCTCCACTGAGGGAGGACAGCCTCGACAAGGCTTTGGAGATGAGAGAGAAAGAGGAAAAGTCACTTGCAACTGATGTGAGTATTGCTTCATAACAAAAATTCCCTTTCCTCCTCCAGCATGTTTGTTTGCTTTCAAGCCCCCAATACTAACACTGAACCTGGTCCAGCTCTGAAGCAGGGAGGGAGAGCTGGCACTACAGAGCTGAGAGGGGACAAAACCAGGTCAGGCATAGGCTCAGTTGGTCTCCTTTGAGCAGAAGCTGCAGCAGATGCGTCCCCTCCATTTGGTGCTCTTTCATCCCTTCCCCTCCTGCTCCCTGCACCCTACTGCCTTGCTGCTGCTGCTTTGCCAGATTCCCAGTTTTCTTTGGCCAGTTGGATTTAACTCCAAAGGCTGCTGGAAAATGCAGCGTACGGCAGGCACAGCATCCCCTCTGTGCTGGGCTGCCAGGCCCAGCAGGACTGGGACTCTCTGTACCCTGGGTCATGGTGCCAGCAGTGCTGGGCATCACACCATTTTTTGTGTCTTTCCCTCCATTTCACATCGTGGGCTCACCCTCAGGAATTTTGCAATGCTTGCATGGCTCATTTTACACCCATGGATGAGAGGGGCCAAGCCCTGAGCAGAGCGTGTGGTCCTTCCCATGGCAGCCAGATCAACATCTGCCTTCCTCAGCTGGGAGATGGGAAAACACATACAGCCCTGCTGGCTGAGGGGAGGGTGGTAATTACAGAGACGAAATCTGGGAACACATTTTTAGGCAGGTGAGGAAGACACATGGATACAGCTCAGTTCCAACCCTGCCCACACCCATGATCTTCCTCTGGACCTCAGGTATCCCAGTTCTGGGGAGCAACTCCCTCTTGTAAGCTCCTGGAGAACTAGAAGAAAGGCAGTGTAATCTCCCCGCTAAACGTGAAGTAGGTGTGATCCCTGCGGTGTTCCTCCTGGCTAGAGCATCCTTCCAGGCCTGGTAACTCAGGTCCATGGCTGTTTTTCTTGTCAAAGATCCATTAATCATAGGATCATGAAATAGTTTAGATCGGAAGGGACTGTGATGATCATATAGTTCCAAACCCCTGCCATAGGTAGGGACACCAACTCAACCCACCCAGGCACAAGATGTAGCTGCACTTTGGTGCATCCCAGATGCAGCATCCTTCATTCTGCCTTGCCACCACCATTTCCCTCCTCATCCCGCTTTTCCTTACCTTGAACTCCTCAATATGGCCCACGTCGAGCAGCATATGTGACTTCTCCTAGGCACTGTAATTACTTTCCTGCCATTATATCCTATTCCCTATAAATTATCCATCCCCTTTTGCAGGGGATCACCCACAGCTCATGGCTCAGAGGCCTGGCAGCATCCACCCCCATACCATGGCATTCCCAGCAGTATTCCTTGCTTTATACCCAGACCTGGTTCTTGCCCAGTTTGCATCTGTATTGATTTTTCCCCTCATTTGTTAACCTTCCTTAGCTGAATGGCACCAAAACCAAAGGATAAATCCCCTTTTTGCTCACTCCCCCCTGCCATAAGAATGCTCTCCCCACCTACCCGAATGTCATTTGGGGATATTCCATTGGAATAACTGTGCTGTCAAAGCAGTGCTCTCAGGGCTTGTTCACCCAGCCCTTGCCAGGGATTTCTCTGAGTTTACAATCCAAGCTGGGAGAAAAGGATGACCAGAAGGAAAAATGCAAGCTAAAACCGCATGCATCAGTGCATCTCCAAGAGAAATTATTCCAGACACCAGCAGTTGTACAGGACAAAAATTATCTTTATTAGCAACGGTACCAGATAATTAAGTTCTCCCTCCAGAGGAATTTGGTCTATAACATGAAGGAGAAGAGGAGCAGGGATGCAAGACAGTAAAAAACCAAGCTAAATCTCATCATTTCTTGGATTGAGGGAAAATGCACAGATTGAAGACGGGCCCACTGAAGCCCACAAAGGGACTTCTTGGTTGCCAACACCAAGCTGGGCTGGGCTTTTGGACCAACTGCTGCATTATTCCAGCACCAAGGAAGCGATGGGAGCATTGACCCTCATGAGGGGGTGTGGGAATTAACAGCAGGTCAGAAAGCCAGTCTGAGTCTGACATTGGTCTCAGCACAGTCCATTTCTACCTGTGAGAAATCTAGTCGAGAGAACCAAGAAATTCAAAACAATAGAGGGAGTAAACAGCAACGAGGTTGCAGCTGGCGTTTTGTTTGGATTCTTGGTATGTCTGTGTTGTAGATAACTAATAATAGTATGGTGTAGTTAAAATAGCCAATGAATCTACTGTAGTAGTTGAGCAACCAATGGACAACTAACATGAATGATAAACATACAAAAGTGTATATATATGACACTGGCTCTTGGAATAAACGCTTTTTGCCTGCACTTCACGTTAGAATTGGTGTGTGTCACGCATCCACCTCAACTGTGACAAGGGGGCAGCCAGCATCCCAACCCTCAGCCCTTGGGTGGGCATTCACCCAGGTCAAGACAGTCCCTGGCTGCATGCTGGAGGCCAAAGGACTCCAAACCCACCAAAGGGACAGAATTAAGAGCCCACATGTTCCATAAAGCTGCTCCTCACTACTGCACACCCAACAAGTTTTCCACTTGTGTCTTGATTTTATGTTGAAATAAAAATCAGCTGTAAAGCAAAACTGTGTGTGCATTGCCAAGGGGCCCAAACGAAACACTGGAAAAGATTTATGTGAAAAAGCCAAATGTCCACCACACCCAAATGGCACCCCAGGGCAGTAACCACGATGGATCCTGTTCTCCCAACAAAGCCCCACATCCAGCAGCTCCACCATGACTTGGGCAAGCAGGAGGTGCTGAGAGAGCATCCCAGTAATAGAGCAGCCGCTCCTAAACCCAGTCTTAAAGGAATTAATTTCCACAGACAGCATCTCTGAGGCACCACTGCACTGCCATTACACCCCTGCTCATCAGTTTACCTCTTCAGACCATAAATCCAGCCAATTTGAGGAAATAAATACAATAATCGGATTTAGTCCAGGCTGTGCTGGCATATGGGAATTTAAGTGACTTTAAATGCCAGTCCTCTTTGGGTGGGCCGTATTTTTGGGTGTCACAGTAGCTCACCCCTCTGAAAACGTCTGGAGGCCATATGCTGCCTGTCTACATGAATTAACCAGATTTCTGCTGTGAACCTCACCCCAGGGCCTCTCTCATACCTCTCCCTGGCTTTCACAGAGCTCTCTGAACACAGACTGAAGACACCTTAAAAAGCTCAGGTTAGGACCACTCAGTATTTCACTTCCCTTGGGGGTCACACTGCAGTCACAACAGGAAAAATGCTCTTCTCAGCTCGGCCAGGAAATAGTGCCAAACATTACTGTCACCATGCTAGGAGGTAGATGATTCCTCAGTTCAATTTTACATGGAAAAATTAATCAAGCAAAAGTCCAAGTGGAACGGTTTCCCTTTTATTTTCTGTTGTGGAATGATTGTATGAAATCTGAGCAAAACAGAGCCCTGATTCCTGGGGCAGCTGCTACTCACTCCCTAAGTTGTCTAAAGGTACTTCAGGGCTCAAATCCCTTTTAGTTCAACACCACCATCACAGCTCAGTGAGGGGGGATCCCCTAAAGACCACCCAACCCCTGAAGGGCTGAACTTTTAACAGTGCAGCAGCAAAACCCAAGGTGCCCCAAAAAGCCCTGGGTTCAGCTTAAAGCCACTGGCATGGGGCAAGGGACAGTGTCCCTCTATCCCTGGTGCTTCCCTGAGCTCCCTGGGGAGGATGAGGTTGTTTTGGTCCCTGCTCCACCGAACTGGGGAGCAACAATGTCTGACAGAACCTTCCCAAACACAGGGGATGCCCCTTCCCAGAAAGAAGACTTTCCCTCTGCATCCCGCTGGATGCAACTACCCCCCTCCCAAGACAGGTAGCCTGCCTCAAAACCACAGCACACCTGACTTTTTAGGGAAAAAAACCCCAAACTCTGAGTACCCAACAGCAGCACCACAAACTGAGGGCATCCTCCTCCTCTGGCTGCCCCTCTACACGAGGTGCACCACAAAAACAGCACAGGCAGACCCCAGAGCCAGCCCCAGCACAAGGTAAAATGTCATCACCACCCCTGCTGCTTCAGCCAGCTCTTTTGGCACAATTTTGGGGCCATAGACCATGACCAGCGTGCCCAGGTAGCCGTTGCTGAGCCCCAGCAGCGCCATGAAGACCATGGGGTAGATATCCTGGTTGAACACCACGGTCTGGATGTGAGCCCGGGGCTGGTAGTTGCTGAGGATGAAGAGAGGGAGGAAGATGGATCTGAGGAGGACGAGGGCAGGCAGCAGTTTGCTCTTGGGGCCAGGCACCTGGATCCAGGCAGTGACCTGCCTCCCACACCAGTCAGCAAAGTTGTACAGGAGGAAACACGTGAGTGGTGTAAAGTACTTGGTGCTCCACGGGCTTCCGGAGGACTTCCTGACCGACTCAATGTTGGAGGAGAGGGAAGGGAAGATGATGATAGAGATGAAGAAGACGTAGAAGAGGCAGAAGCCGAGGAGGGCGGTCTTCTGCAGGATGGGGCGGAGTGGGGGGATGCCAGTGCTTCTTGTGAGGAAGGAGGAACTCGCAGTGCCTCCTGGCTCTGCCTCGTCCTCCACGGAGCTGTTGGGGGGCACAGAGACCAGAGAGGGGCTCTCCTTCTGGTTGCTCAGGTAATACCTGGAGAAAGAGATAGAGGGAAGCATGGGGGGAAGACAACTGAGATTTGGAGAGAGGGCGGGAGAGAAGTTGGCGATGAAGGGATGCCCACTGGACCCAGCAACCCCACCACACCTCTAGCTCCCACCTTGTACAGAGGTGACCCTTGGAGACCCAGCGTCCCCTCTCCCTATCTCTGCACCATCGGTGTTCACAGAGGGGACCTACTGCATGCAGGCACTTGGAGGCAGGGGGCTCTGGGGGCTACAAGCCAAAGTGACCAATGGGTCACACGCATCCAAGTGGCAGACACAGTATGGGGACACTCTTGGCTGGCTGCCTCCGGATTATGGCTCTCTGCTGACTCCACACATTTTGGGAGTGCCGGCATCAGCGGCCCTGGGAAAGCTTGGCAGAAACTCAGCACGCGCCCAGTTTCAGCCTGTGGTTTCGGTGAAAGGGGAAGTGTGGCTGGTGGCAGTGACAGGGCAGGGACCGGCACAATGAGCATCCCATGGATCCCCCCAGCAATCCCGCTGCAAACCCTGCTTGGGACACCCCAGCAGGCTGGCACACACCTGGAGTACTCCAGCCTCGGGAGGAGCAGGTACACCATGATGCAGATGATGATGAATATGTCAGCAGTGAGGAAATAGGCCAGGGCACTGTCAGTGACATTGGCCGCCGCTGCCAGGTCTATCACAGAGGCCACGGCACTGATGGTGCCACCCATGGCCTGGCCTGCATGTGGGAACACAGATGGGCACAGTGAGGAACAGAGAATGAGAGGAGGAGCACAGAAGCTTCTCTTCGGACATGCACAGCTCCCCAGGGGACACAGCTCAGGCCCTGCCCCACACGGTGAGCCTCAAACTCGGCTCAGGGTGCAGCTGCACAAACCACCTCCTCTCCATTTCCACACCTCAGGCATTTGTGGGGTTGCACCACAGCCCAGGTGCCATCCTGCATCCCCTTCCAACACAGCACAGCACACACAAGGGTCAGGATGGGACCTGACCTGCTGGTCCCAAGTCCTACAGAAAAAGTCCAAACCTTTTCCAAAGCCTAAATCAGACTTTCCACCAGCACACATATAATCAACCTCTCTTCTCCACTCCCCCAGATGGGAATTCAAGCCACCAGCGGCAGGAATGCCATCTCAGGGATGTGGTGCTTTCATTCTCTGAGAAACTCATTTAAACACTCCTCTCTTGGCCCCAGGAAAAACTTCTCCATCCTGATTTCTTCCCCCTTCTCCTCTTGGTTTGTCAACCATTCCACAGCACATTTATAACATTATCATAGCTCCAGGGAGCTCATCACTCACTGCTCCCAACCTGCCCCTAAGTACTCATGGAAATGCTGAACAGAAAGAAGACAAGGTAAAGCTGCAGATCCCTCAGCTGGAAGTGGCAAGGCAGGGGGATGTCATCTCCTTCCCCCCTTCTCCCTGCACCCAGCAACTCCCCGGAGTCAGTTTATGGGTATTTACAGAAACCAAAGCTCATGTGACCGAGCAAGTTTCTCCTTCAGCAACTTCCCTTTACCATTAAGGCAAAGTTAAGCTTCTAAAACAAACCCCACATGGTGAAACCCCAGATGCAGGAGAGAGAAAACCACAGAGCCGAGCAGGGAAAGTCCAAGAGCACGATCCCAGTGGGATCACCCAACCTGAGATCAGAGCCTGCAGGTTCGTCATGGGGAAGCAGCTGCTCAGGCCAAAGATGCTGCTGGAAAAGATGGTAGAGGCACTGCTGACCACAGCCACACAGCCGATGGTGAGGGCAAAGAAACGCGTGGTCCAGGCAGAGGTGTCCACCTTCACCAGCACTGTGATCACCAGGAAGACAGCCAGCATGACAAAGAGGGAGGACAGGATCCGGACACTGGCAGGAACCCTGGGGACAAGGGGAAGGAGTTCCGCATTTCAAACCACAACATGAAGGTCAGACACGGGAGGACAACAACTTCTGTGCTGGCAGAACGGACAAAGAAAATAAAGACAGGGGGACACAAGGAAACAGCAAGGCAAGGGAGAGAAGCAGGGAGCTGGAATCTGGAGATTAAGCACACAAACCCATGCCTGCACATACGCAGGAGTTTGATGTGGAATTAGGAAGGGATCAAATGAAGGGATGAGGCTGTTTGAGATTTAAGCCAAGCGTGCAACAAGGCGCAGCCAGTCCAGTTCAAGGGCTGGTAAGACCACGGCAAGGTGTTGCTCCTACCTGGATGAGCTTGGCTTTCGTCAACCAGTCCCCTGGTGACAATAAAGGTATTTTTAAGAGGGAAGACTGTTTCCAAGCAATTAACCAAGGAATTCATTAGGAATTTATTTACTCAAGCCAACTGCAGGCATGTGTGGATCAGAGCAACACTTACTTGTTGACAAGCAAGAAGTTTCCAATCAGGCACAGCACTGATGGCACAGTAGAAGCAATGGAGATGTAACTCTCAAAATAGTCCTGCCAGGAAAAAAAAAACCAAACCAAAACAAAGTAAAAAAGGTTGTAGGGGGGAACAACACATGAATTTCAGGTCTTGAATACGACACAACTGGAAGTTATGGTGTAGATGTTCATCTTGTGTTGTAGCACATGTTGCAAACTGTTCAGGGCAATGGGAATTCTGGGATTCGCCTTCCCAGAGCCCTAGGCTATTTCAGGAAATGAGGGACATAAATTCAGAAGGAAAAAAAAACAGTGAAGGAAATAGCTTGTGGAGATTACCAGCAATTCAGCAAGCCTGTCTGAATCTGACATTGATCTCAACACAATCCGTGTCTACCCGTGAGAAACTTAATCAAGAGAAGCAAGAAATTCAAAACAATAGAGGGAGTAAACAGCAACACAGCTGCAGCTAGCTTTTGTTTAGATTCTTGAGATACCTATGTTGTAGATAACTAATAATACTATGGTGTAGTTAAAATAGCCAATGAATCTATTGTAGTAGTTAAACAACCAATAGACAATTAACATGAATAATAAACATACAAAAGCATATATATATGACACTAGCTTTTAAAATAAACACTTTTTACCTACGCTTTATGTTAAAATTAGTGTGTCATGTTCACCTCAACTGCGACAATAGCTGTCATACTGCTGTGCACCATCAAAGCATGTCTGCTCCCTCTCCTCCCCTTGAGGGGCTTAATCCCATTTTTTTGCTGCAGGAATCTCAGCCAGCAGGTAGGATGATGCTCACAAAGCAGAGACAACCTACATGTCCACCCCTATCATGACAGGTTTTCACTTTCTGCACTTATCCAGCTACAGAAATGGGGCCACATCATGTCCAAGCAGGAGAAGGCACGTGGTAGGTTTTCTCTGCACATTACATTATTTTTTACCCCTTTGCATCATTTTTAATCAGTTTACAAGCACATTCATCTCTTCTTCCCTAACAGGAGCTTCATTGGAAGCAACAGGAAATCAAATAATCACTCCTAGAGGGTCCAGATAGGCAGAGACTTAAACGCCTGTGCTGATGGCATCGGCTCAGCCAAGCAGGAGGCTCAAAGCTCTGTGGCCACAAGAATTTATAGCAGAAAAGACAAAGCAAAATGCAAACCTGGCAGCTAAAACTCCAACTTATTTACCCACCTACTTAAAACAAACCTCCAAACCATCCTGGGGATACTCAAACTTCCAAGTTAATTTTCTTCTGCTTTTGAGGAGGAAAAATGACTTTCTAATGCTTTGCACCAAGCACAAGTGTACTCAAAGTAATCCAGCAGAGATGCTGCATTTTAAGCATCCCAGGGAAATATTCATTCATTCCTAGCAAATGGGCTCACACCAGCAGTGAGAAGAGAATTGGGCAAGCATTTAAGAGTCCTTGCACTACATTTTTTATGCAGCAGCAGAATGGTGGGTGGCAAATTGAATCCATGCCTGGACCAGTGGAAAGTTTCAGGTTCCATACTCCTCCCTCCTGCTTGTTAGGTTTGAATCCATCTCCAAAGGCAACTCTTCTCTCTCCATGGGTAATCCCACCTTTCACAGATATGCTTTCATTTTTGGCACAGCAGGATAGACCTAGTTCTTCTCTCTTTCTGCTGAGCCCTTAAAATAAACCCCAAAGCAAACCTGACATCTTCCTCCCACATCCAGGTCTAACGGGGGAAGGTATCATCCCTCAGCCATGGAGCTGAAGCACATAATGGAAGTGTTTAACCCCACATTAACTTCAAACATGCTGCTACAATGTCTTAAAAAACCCCAAACCAGAACAAAGCATTGTGGTGGTAAATCCAACACAAGATGCTTTTGCAAAGTAGTTTCTATTCTGCTCTAGCCTGGACTTGGCAGCTGGGCTCCTGCCAGGCTGGAAAAGGAATACAGGTCCATGACAATGGCTGACAGCACTGGAGTGTTACCTGAAGCATGGGGCATGAAAAGCAGCAGTGAAAAGGCTGAAGCCAGGAGCAAGCTGTCAGGCAGAGGTGCATCCTTCCAGAGTCGAGCTCCGTGTGCAGGTAAACCCACCTCCTGCAGCAGCAGGGCAGAAACTGGGCTGACTGGTTTAATGTTGATCATTCTCCACTGCCACAGAAAAGCCATGTAGCTTTTCCTCGGAGAAAGGAAAAAGCATCCCTCCACAGCCACACAGGAAGAGCAGAAACACCTTTTCAGCAAAGAAATGGCTGATCCAGACAGGAATACAGCTGTGCAAGGAAACACCTAGTGATACTTTACTTAAACCCAGCTTTTTTCAAGAGGATCAGCATGATGTAGAGGCAGTGAGGAACTTGGGGGATGCAGCAAATACGAGAGAACACTACACCACGTGGTGACAGAGCACGTTTCATCCCTCTCTGAGCACCTTCCCTAGCACAGAAACAGATAATTTTGGTCTTCAGGCAGTGCAGGAGCTTGGGCACCCTCAGTTTAATTCACTTTCTTGCTTTACAGCAGCACACCTGTAGCATCCTGGTATAAGCACTTCCTTTCCTCCCCATAAAATAAGCAGCTGACTTAACAACTATGAAAATTAAAAGAGCTGTGGGTGTAGTGGAGTGAGAGATCCCAGGGGAAACGTGGGCGTCACACTCTGCTGTGTTTATATAAAAACAAAAAGTGCCCAAACCACCTGAACAAGCTCTGCCACGGGAGGAGGATGTGATGCAGCCTCATTGCTCCAACACTTTTTCCAGCCACAAAGAAACAAACCCACAGCTTTGTCAGGGAGGCACAGGGAAACAATCCTGCTGTGGCAGGAGGAGCAAGAGAAAGCAGCCTTTCTGGGGAAAGAAAGAGGCCATAAACCTGCCACCCCAAGGCTGGCTCATCCATCACCCTGTGACAAGCTCTTCACCCCACATGCCACAAGCCAGATGTTGATCACCGCAAGGAGATACTCATGTCACACCTGCCAGATCATGAAGGACGAAAAAAAAAGACCAGCACAAAGACACCTTGCACTGTAGAAACTGCCCTATGAAAGGTTAAGCCCTAATTTTTTAGTTTCACCTTAAAACTTAGCAGTCCTAATACAGGTAAAAGGCAGACCACAAAATGATTTGAAGCATCTTCCCTGCAACTGTTTGTAAATAAATACCAAATAAACCTTTCCCTCTGGTTTGCAGCAGGTGAGACCCTAGAGAATGTTCACTTACTTTCTGGGGAAGTGAAGGGGGAAAAGGAGCAAGTTAGGAAGGAAAACAGGTTATTTTTTCTGCCTTTAAAGCAGCACTCACCCGCAGGTCTGATGCTGCTTCCCCCACTGGGCCCGGCTCATCCGAACAGTTCTGCAGCTTGTACATCCAGTAGTGTTTGGCGGTGATGAAGAAATTCCAGGGCAGGAGGGACCCAATGCCCAGGAGGAAAAATATAACATAGGCCCCATGCCAGCGGTCACTTGGCTTCTGCTGGCTGTACCTGTTCCCTGCAGGATCTTCCAGCAGGGGCTCCTGGTCCGGGGTACAGCTGCTGGCTGCCGGATGCATCATGCTGGCACACTAGGAAAAACAACCACCCACAAGGATATTGTCACACCAGGGTTCCAAACTGCTGCTCACAAGCTGTGGCTCCCTCCCCCTTTGGCCCCAGCAAATCACGGAATGGTTTGGGTTGGAAGGGACCTTAAAGCCCACGTCACTCCAACCCCCCTACTACGGGCAGGGACACCTTTCCCTAGACCAGGTGGCTTCAAGTCCTGTCCACTCTGGCCTAGGACACTTCCAGGGATGGGGCAGCCACAGCTTCTCTGGACAACCTGTGCCAGGGCCTCAGCAGCCAAATACTGCAGGAGTGAGCTGAACGAGGGATGGAAAGGCATGGGAAAACGGACTGAGACTCAGCAGACTCCACCCATATTTCCGTCCATAATTAAAACTTAACCTGTCCTCTTGGACTTGCAGGAGTAAGAAACCTCACTTAGCTTATATGAGGCGCCAAAAAAACCCAACAGCTGCCAAACCAACAGCGCCGTCGGGCTCTGCAGAGCAAGATGTAAACTCGTAGTAACACCGCCGGGCTTTCCGAAACGACTTGTTAACTACTACTACATCACCCGGGCTTGGCGGAGCGGCTCCTAAACCGAACGCGACGTCACCCGGCTGTGTAAAATGACTCACAAAGACATACAGCATCACATGGTGCAGGAAAACGACTTGGGAACGCCGCAGGTTGGCCGGAGGCACCAGGACGCACCACAGTCGCGCCGGGCTGGGCCGAGAGCCTCGGAGCCGACCCCCAGCAGCGCCGGCGAAATCCCCGCCCAGAGGGGCCGGGCAGAGCGCGGAGAAGGCGGAAATGCCGGAAACGGGAGATTTTTGCAAACAAACCGGGGAATTTCGGGAGCGGGGAGCGCCGCCTCCCTCCCTGCAGCCTCCCACTCTATCCATGCGTCCTCCCCTCCACCTGGCCCCGCCCGCCCCGACAGCGCAGCACTTACAGCGATCCCACACCGCCTCAGGCCGCCCCGCCCCGCCTTTAATGGACAGGCCACACCCACTCACCGCAACGCCACTCCTTCAACGGATTGGCCACGCCCCGCAGCCAGAGGCGGGCAGGCCCCTGCTGGACACGCCCCTTCTGAGTTGGCCACGCCCCTATCGGAGACACCTTCTCCGTCCCGAGCTCTGCCCCGCTCCGGTGGGGCCGTGTCTGCGTCCAGCTCTGGCATCCGCAGCACGGGAAGGGCATGGAGCTGCTGGAGGGAGTCCAGAGGATGCCACGGGGCTGCTCCGAGGGCTGGAAGCCACCTGTATGGAGCTAGGCTGGGAGAGCTGGGAGTGTTCACCTGGAGAAGAGAAGGCCCTGGGGAGACCTCAGAGGCCCTTCGAAGGCCTAAAGGGGCTCCAGGAGAGCTGGAGAGGGACTGGGGACAAGGGATGGAGGGACAGGACACAGGGAATGGCTTCCCACTGCCAGAGGGCAGGGATGAAGGGGATATTGGGAAGAAATTCTTCCCTGTGAGGGTGCTGAGGCCCTGGCACAGGTTGCCCAGAGAAGCCGTGGCTGCCCCTGGATCCCTGGAAGTGCCCAAGCCCAAGATGGATGGGTCTCTGAGCACCCTGGTCTAGTGGAAGGTGTCCCTGCCCATGGCAAAGGGAAGCAACAAAAGGATCCTAAAGGCTCCTTCTAACTCGAATCATTCCATGATTCTATGAAAATCAGTGTTAATCACAGCCTGGCTTACAGCACAGCAGTAATAAAAGCTTTTGCCTGGGCTTGATTGTTGTCAGAAGTCACCAAAACACCACCTCCTGAAGATGGGAGGGTGGGGAATGGGGAGCATCTTCTGCAGGGTGGGATACAAGCTCCTCGTTTATTCCCTGTGCTTCCTGCAATGCCCCATCAGGATGAATTCCACTGTAAAGTCCTCAATTCCCTCCAAACTACACTTTGACACCTTGAGGGCACGGTGTGACTGTAAAGGAAAACATCATTACCTCTTTTTTCCCTGTTTCCATCCCCAAAGCTGTGTCTGGCTCCTCAATAGCCACACAGAGACATGCACACGTATCCAACCCTTCATCAAAGCAAAATACTCTCTTTTTTTTTTTTTTTTGCAGAAACTCCCAAAACAGTCTAGTCCAGATTTTGTTTTCACCTATGGGAGAAACACAGAAACACAGGGAGAAACACCTATGGGAGAAACACAGGGACCCAGATACCTCCCAGTAGCCCCAGTGCACACATAGCTGGCCACCACCCATCTACAGCCTCTGAGCCTTGGAGAAGAGCAGGTCAAATGGCCTCAGCCACCTAGATGTCTCAACAACCCAAGACACGCTCCAATGTTTTTTCCTCTTTTGTGAGCAAAACAAGCAGCAGCACGCAACCGACCCAGCGGCGATGTGCTGAAATGAAAACGCTGGAGAGCAGCACATGGGTTTCTCTCCAGAGGTTTCTCTTTGGGATTTTCATCCACATTGACATGCCAGGCAGGGAAAGCACCTGAGGAGATGGCACGGCCTATCCAAGTCAGTAACTCATAAGCTCTGAGGGATTCGCCTGTTATTTCTGACCTGCTGCCATCTATCATGTCAAAAAACCCACTGCTGGAGAAGAGCCTCAGATCACATCAGCACAGGGGACTGTGACAGCCCAGCGGGGGGGGACAAAGCCAGGCCATGCTGGGCCAAAGCCATGGCAGCCCCTCCAGACAACATTACCCACACTCCAGAGACCCTCTGCAACAACACAGCCCCCACAAGGGCTGGGGGCAGGTTTAGGGATACCCCTGTGCTGCTCCTGGGTGTCCTCTCTCCTGCAGAATAAATCTGTCAGCACTTCATGGGACAGCTGCTGGTTTTGAGCATGTCATGGGGGCAGAGTTCAGTATGTCATTGCAGGGATTTGCGGCCACTGAATTCTAAGGGGAATTAGCAAACTGGGTGTTTCAACAGAACAACAGGTGAAACTGGGCACCAGCTGGTCAAAGTTATCCATAGATTTGGGCCCTTGGAAAGATGGTTTAGTGCAAAAAGTACCCAGGGAAGGCAATGTGGGAGAGGGAAGTTAAAGGAATTGAGATGCAAAGAAAGGGACAAGTAGGAATGGCTTTAAACTGACAAGAGGGCAGGTTTATACAGGATATTAGGAAGAAACTCTTCCCTGTGAGGGTGGTGAGGCCCTGGCACAGGTTGCCCAGAGAAGCTGTGGCTGTCCTATCCCTGGAAGTGTTCAAGGCCAGGTTGGAGCAACCTGGTCTAACGGAAGGTGTCCCTGTCCATGGCAGGGGGGTGGAAAAAGACTGTCTATGACATCCCTTCCAAACCAAACCATTTTAAGACTCTGTGAAAGGTTATCCCTTCTGAGAAGGCATCTGCCTCAGCATCCTGTCTAGAGCTGGGAAGCCCAGCTGGGAGGGTTGGGCATATTTGTGTGGCTATGTTATAATCGCTGTGGGGGCAGGGCAGCAATTTCCTCCCTATTTCTTCTCACTGGTTGCAGAATTCCTGCACCTGCCCAGAGCACGGACAATGTTGCCATCTTCTGGTGGCAACTGGTCCCCATGAGCTGGACGAGGTGAGTGGCCCAGGCAGGGACAGTGGGATCCTTGAACCTCCCTGCAAACCCTTCTGGCTTCTTTTCCTTGCTGGGACTGAAGCAGGGGTGCAGCAGTAATCCCCAAACAGAGGAGGAAGTGAAGTGGGACACTGGAGAACAGGGGTGTCTCACATGCAGCTGAAGCTCTGTGCTCCATTCCCCCCTCCCAAATTACCACCCCTCCCATCCTGGTCTTTGCTGGAAGGGACATTGCTTTCTGTAGGATATCCCTTGGGGAAGGGAATGAACTGCTTGAGAGGGTGGCTTAGCCCACTAGACAGAGCTCTAGCCCTCTTCTCCTGCCTTGTAATCACCCATGCGAGTCCAAAACAAACCATCAATCTCCAGCTTACTTCCATCAGGGACACCGAGAGCAACATGCTCCTGCTGGCATGCCTGTGGCATTGGAGCCAAAAGCAGGTTCGAGGGATGCTCACAGGGATCCCCGGCTGCTGCTGCTGCCAGACCCCAATCCCTGCAGATGCCTAACACAGCAGGAACCGGTGAGCAATGAACAGGAGAGGAGCGAGCAGATTGTTTCCTTCTTTTTTTTTTCTTTTTATTAGACTAGGAAATATAATTTATTGCATAAAAATTAATTTGTTACAATAGGAATGCTAAACTTTATTTACAGTTCTTTAGTTTACAGAATAAACAGAGGTGTGTTTGGAGAACGCCACCAGGCCCATCCCCTGGACATATAAATATGGAAACAGATTTTGGAGCAAGAGATGGACACTGCCAGCACAATACAGACCACAGGGCTGCCTTTGCCAAAATGCCTGGCTGGAGAAACCCCTGGGTGTGGAGGGCTCCTGAGAGCTGGAACCCAAAGGAGATGGAAACAAACCCTGCATCCCCCCTGCCCTGCTCCTGCTGCAGGTTCCCTGGTCAGAAAAACAGGGACAATCTCCCCACACATGCACTTCAGCAAAGCCAGATGGCTGCTGCCTGCCCAAAGGAAGGGGAAGACGAACACAGATGGGGATGGAGAAGAGGCACCTGTGGGCAGGATGGATGGACTGATGGATGGACACACATCCCAGTGCAGTGATCCATAAACCAGAAAATAGGAGCAAGAGAGATTCCGAGGCGACCTGAAAGAGCATCTCATCCCTCAGAGAACACTGTGGATCTGAGAAAGGAGCCCTCGAAACCACTGGCAGCTGGATTGATCCATCAAGTCTTAATTGCTCTCCAAATTTGCTTATTCCTCCTTAGCTCAGAGACAGGGTCTCAGAAATGCTCAAATGCAACCTAAAGGATGGATAAGCCCCTTCCCATGTGACACAGGAGGCTCACCCAGCAGCAGTTTTCCCATCCAGCACAAGGGGAAAAGATCCCGCCTCTCCCACAGCCTTGAAAACCCAGCAAGAAGTGAACCCCAGAGACCCTGAGACACAGCAGGGAGCAGCTCTTGTGCTTTCCATCAGTGCCTCAGGAGCTGCCCGGTGCACATGAGCCTCCGGACTCCCTGAGTGCGCTCCGGTGCCCAGCACTTTTTGGGATGACACAGGCATTCCATGACACCGATCCAAGGCTTTGCAACCCAGAGCAGGACATGCTCTGATGGAGAATACACAGCCTTACAGTGTGACCTAGTCTAATCCTGAGATTACCACCCCCTTCTTACTTTTTTTTTTTAACAGACAAATTTCTAAGATACAGCGCTCGCTGAGTAACTATTTCTACCTGCAGGCAACCTAAATTTTTTACCTTCATCAAGACACCATATCTGTGTGAGGAACCTCGTTCCTGCCTACCCCTTGATTACTTTCCATTCACCCCACAACTTCTCCATCATTATAAAAAGCCTATTACAGGGATAAACAGGAGCTGCAGTGAGGGATGGAAACCTGATCACTGCTTACGATGCTGTCCCTCATGTGAAAACGCTCAGCCTGGCTCACAGCTTGGGGACACCTAGGTATCCCTCCCTGAATCCCTGCTGAAATACTGCATCAAAATCCAAGCAGGAGCACACGGATCCAAAGTGGAAGTGGTTTGAAGTGGTTACATCCCAGTCTGCCAGCCCCTGCTCTCCCCTGACCCCTCCACATTCACTCATCTCCTCCCCCTGATCCTCGAGCCCAGGTTTGGGGTGCTCACTGCAAAACCCTGCTGAGTTTACAACATCCCCCCCTTTGGCCTCGAGTCTGGAGGTTGGCGCAGGACTGAAATCTTTGGTTTGTACTCAAGTTATGTAAATGAAGGCGTAGTCATCCTAAAAAGCTCCCCCAAACCATGCCAGGGAAGAATTAATTAAAAATACCCATATCTAGATGCACTCTCCCCACCCTGAACCCTAAATACCAGGCAGCATCCCTCATCCCTCCTTGCAGGCAGAGTGGGACTCTTCATTCTTGCTGCCAGGGAAAGGGGAGTTTGCAAGGACAAAAGCTTTGGGAAGGGTCTGAGCTGGCCCTGAAGCAGAGGGGCGGAGAGGCACTTCACCCTCCGGACTCCCTGGGGGTCCCAGGACATGTAAACACATTTTGCTCAACTTGGATCACACACTTTTCCCTACAAAAGGGGATTTCCCATTGAAATCTCTCTCTCTGCCACCCCGACCACAGCAATACTCTTGCTCTCACACACCGAAAAAAAAAGATTTATAAATCTTTTTTTACTTTTTTTTTTCTTTTTTTTTTAAAAAGGACACATCCAAAGATCTGGATAATAAATTATTCGCGTTTCCTAAGAAACTTTTTTTTCCTTTTTTTCTTTCTTATTTGCCTCGTTAAGCTGCCTGAAGCCTTTGACAGAAGTTAAGCCTGGATTGTACTCATCTCTTCAACGCAGAAATGCTATTAAAGGAGGAGGAAGGGAACCCAAAAACAAGGAAAAGGAAAGCCCCCATCCTGACTTGAGAAGCCCTAATTCCTCCCCATGCCGTGAGGAGGAGGAGGAAGAATGCTGTGTAACACTTGAATTGCTTGTATACGCTGAGGATGGGTCTCTAAGGCTGACAGTGATGCAGGAGGAGCGCTGGCCTCAGCCCCTGCCCGCTCAAGACGGATGTGCCTCCCCCTGCCATTGGAGGAGGACCCTTCCTCATCCCCCGTTTTGTCCATCTGGCCCCCCGCCGTGGGGAGCACCATCAGCAGTCCCCCTCTGTGGCCATGACCACCAGCATCTCGCTCTTGCCCATCTCTTCTAAGGCACTGGCCAGGGTGTTGAGATCGCCATCATCCTGGTGCTCAGCTTCCCACAAGTCCAGGAGCACCCCGGTGGGGCTGGCTTTGGTGGCGAAGTAGTTCAGATACCTGAAAGGGAGAAGCAGAGTAGGGTTGGGCTGTTGTGGTGCTCTTTGGAAACAGCAGGAGGGAGGTTGCTGGAGCAGCAAACCTGTTTGGAACATAAACTTTGATGGGAATGCTGTAATACAAATGCCAAAGCCCTCAAGAGACCGTCTACAATTTTTAGACAGAGCTGGTATCCATGCAAAAGCAATGTAAGCTTTGCTTTGATGAAATTACCCTTTCTCCCTTCGGTCCTGAGGGTGAAACCAGGTGGGAATGGCACAGACATGGTCCCAGATAAATATGAGCCATTCAAAGTGACAAGAGATGCAGGACTGTGGCACAGATGGAGTCCAGAATGGAAGGGACCTTCAAGATCATCTTGTTCCCACCCCCCTGCCATGGACAGGGACACCTTCCATTATCCCAGGGTGCTCCAAACCCTGTCCAATCTGGCTTGGAACATTTCCAGGCATGGTGTAGCCACAGCTTCTCTGGGCAACCCGTGCCAGGGCCTCACCACTCCTACAGGGAAGAATTTCTTCCAAATCTCTCATCTAAACCTCTCCTCTTTTAGTTTAAAATAATATCCAGGGATAGGAATGGATATAACTATGCAGAGCTACATTGCCATTTATGGATGGCCCTATACCACTGGATGCCTGCAGCTGAGAGGGAGCACAGACTGAAGTTTCCCTGCTGGGAGCACAGGAAGGGAAAGCAAAGCTTGGAGAGACCCACCGGTCCATGGAAAGCTTCTGGGCGAGAAGTCTCCAGTCATTCCCCCTGGAGCTGGGAGCATCCAGGCTGTTGCAGATCTTCTGCCGGATGGAGAGGGGAATTTTGAAGGCATAGGGTCCCACCTGGGCGGTGCTGGTGGCACCACTGTGGTGGGACCGGAGGGTGTCGGAGGAGCTGCCATGCTGGAAGAGGAAGGACAGGGTGAGACGTTGCTGAAATGTCTGAGTGTGCCCTTGCTGTCCCCCCACCTCCCCTCCGCTCACCTCTCCCAGCGTGACATGGAGCTGGAAGATCTGCCCTTCCCCTTCCACCTGCCGGACGCAGATCTTGCAGGTGAGCTCAGTGGAGGCCTGGCTGTACCTCTCCAGTGTGAAGGTGCAGTGCAGGGCTCGCTGGCTGCCACTCCAGATGTGGTAGAAGGGGATTTCCTATGGACCACCAAAGCACAGGCTCAGCAAAGGCTCCAGCAGTGGCTGTGGGAGATCCCACCTCCTCCAGCCACCCTATGAGGGATGAGATGGGACAGCAGGGCCTCACAGAGAGCATCCCACCAAAAAGACCAGAAAACCAGTCCCCTTCCTCCTCTATCCCTTTGGGAGACAACTCAGGAGACAATCCAAGGGCACCCACAGCCCTGTGGTGCCTGGCTGGAGATGGTGCTCCCAGTCTGGAAGCCCAGCTGCCCCCATGTCAGCCCCTCACCTGGTACTTGGCCAGCAGTTTGCTCCTCCACAGTGCCTGGGGGATGTCGTGGATGGAGAGGCGCAGGTTGTGGTAGCTGTCCTTGAAGGGCAGGGGCTTGGGGTCCTCCAGCAGGTACCCTCCCAGTGTCCTCTCCAGCTCCAGCACCTCCTGTGGGCAGCGGGACAGGTAGGGTGAGACCCAGGAATAGGGCAGGGGCTGCTCCTCTGCCCACCTCCACACCCAAAACCAGGATGGAGCAGGGAGAGGAGGTGCCAAGAAGAGCCAACAGCAGCCTCAAGCCCACGGAGAACAGCTTTTGCCACTCCAGCAGAATTTGCCAACTCATCTCATACACCAGCCCCACCTAAAACTTGAATTTCCTTGAACTGCCTCCATACTCCTAGGAGAATGCAAAGCTCCAACACAAGGGTCAGGCTCTCCCTTGAAGGGTGCCACTCACTCTGCTTTTAACACCATCCCTTCATCACACCAGCAGCTTTTAGGAGAAAAAGACAATCCAGGAGCCAGAGCCCTGCCTACATTCCCACCTAGAGGCACCACAGCAATCCCAACGGGATCCATGGGATAAGTCACAGGGAATCAAACAGCCACCGCACCGGTGGGTCCAGGAAACCAAAGCATCCAAACTCCAGCTTCCTGTGATGCACTGGATGTTATCTATGCCACAAAACCCTTCCAAGGCAGGGAGAGACACGGATCCATGCAGGAATAACAAGATCTATAAAAAACCCACTCATGAGCAGCCAAACCTCTCCTGTAATGCCTGCAGGAGGGGTCCCAGCAGAGGAACTACGCAACACCCTCCCTGTTTCCTTCGGAGAGAGCGAGGAAGGACAGGGAAAGCAGTAAACACCTTATTATTTCACTGTGGTCACTTTGCAGGCAGTTGCATCAGGTTGTCTGCTCCCCAGGGCCAGACCATCCTGAGAGGCACCAGGCAGCATCCTGCTGCCAGCACAAACAGCTTCGGGAAGGGGATATTTACCTTCAGAGCATCTGGCGTGTCCTCCAAGCAGTAGACCTTGAGGCTGTATTCCAGGGAGGTGCAGATGGTGGGGGCAAAGATGGCCAGCTGGAGCCTCTTGATGGCTGACCTGGAGTAGGACTCTCCCACAAAGACATAGGTGCCAAGCTGGTCAAGCAAAATGTGGCAGGACTTGGCTTCCAGCTGGCAGTAGCAGGGAGTGTTGAGGGTCTCCTCATCCAAGGTCACAACTTCCTATAGGGACAGCAAGATTGGGGGTCAGCCCGTTGTCCAAGGGGTTGTGCCCCTCAGGGTCTCTGCTGGCTGCAGGCCTGGGTTCCCACCTTACCTCCCAGTTTCCCTGGTGGGATTGTGTTTTCAGCTGGTAGATCCAATCTGAGGAGCTGATGTCAGCACAGTGAGGAATGGTCAGGACGACAGGGCGGCACAGGAGCAGGCCCGTGGGCCCACAGGTCACCGCCGGGCTCAGCACTGTCTGTGTGCCCTCAGAGGGCAGCCTGGGGAGGGACAGGGGACAGAGGTTGGACAGGGAACTCCATGGCAGCCAACAAGGAGTGGGTGGCCAGCGGGGTGACTTACAGGGTGCTCTCGGCCTTGTTGAGTACCAGGTACATCTCGTAGAACTTCCCCTGGGGGATGGCCCCATGGGCCACCAGCAGGCTTACCCCTGGAATGGCACACAGAGGTGTCAGTCACAGACAGAGGGAAGAATGAGGGAGAAACCACCCTCCATCCCAGCCAGCGAGCACAAGGAGAGCAGGGAGCCAGGGCAGCACAGAGAGGAATACCTCCAGATCACAGAAACATGGAATGCTTTGGGTTGGAAGGGATCTTAAAGATCACCCAATGCCAGCCCCTCTGCCTTGGGCAGGGACACCTTCTACTATCCCAGGTTGCTCCAAGCCCTGCCCTTTAACACTTCCAGGGATGGGGCAGCCACAGCTTCTCTGGGATGTCCCATGGCTGCACCGCTTGCAAGGATAAGCCACGCCAATGCTCTTTCTTTATTAGGAAGAAAATCTTAACCTGTGGATATTTTTGCAAGGTGCTGGCCCTGAATCGATGGCAGGGAAAGCCCATAGCAAGCCCAAGGAGGCTGTGATCTCCAGCCTGAGATGCCTGGCTTGGGAATGGCTTTCTGCCTTCCTCCCCTGAGCCACCTTTGGGATAGCAAAGGGCTGCTCAGGCAGGGACGAAAGCAACTCCTTGATGCTTCAGCAGCCAGACAATCCCAGCCTGGGGCTTACCTGTGCCTGGCACGGTGAGCCTTCCCCCCAGGTAGCCAAACGTGCCGCTGGCACTGTAGCCGTGCTCCCGGGGCAGGCTGAGGAGGTGCTGAGAGCCCAGGCCTTTGCTCCGCACGTTGGCAAAGTGGCCGTCCCTGGCGGTGTCCTCTGGGTAGGTGCCAGTGGTGGGGACCCCCCCGAGCAGGTCCGTGCCATCATGCAGCCCCGGTGAGGAGGAGGCAGTGGAGGAATTGTACACCTTGATCTTGAGGCTGGGCAGGGGGTCCAGCAGGGGGGAGTTGGTCATGGGGATCTTGTCAGAGGAGTCCTGCAGGGCGTACATGGGGCCGCGGTACACGCCTGCACTGGCCGTCAGGTCTGGCTGCATCGACGGGTGCAGCAGCTGAGGGTTGTCTGTGGGACCAGGAAACACAGGTGGAATGAAGGGAGCAGTGGAAACAAGGGCATGGAAAAGTACTGCCTGAATGGAAGACATCCCAGAATGGCTTAGGTTGGATGGAACCTTCAAAACTATCTCGTTCCACCCCCCTGCCATGGGGCACCTTCCACTAGATCAGGCTGCCCTGATTCCCACCAGCAACACCTGACCACTTCCATGGAGCCTTCAGCCTTCAAAAATTAGTATATTCCCTTGGGAAAACAAGACTGGCAGCCCAGTGAGGATCCACCCTCTACTGTGACTTTCTTTCTACCTGAGCTAAGGCTGGTGAGGACCTCCACGGACTGTGGCTCTTACCATGCCGGGATGTCTTGAAGTTGACAGGGTGGAACCCTCCGGTCAGAGCGGCTGAGGAGTCTGTGATGTCCGTGTCGAAATCCCGGCATCTCCTCCGGTACACCACCACCCCCACGGCCATGAGGATCACGATGAAGACAAAAATGGCCACCACCAGCCCGGCGTAGAGGGCCACGTCGCCACTGGCCTCCAGAACTGGGAGGGATTAAAGACAGAGAGGTGAAAAAAGGAGCAGCAGAAATGCACGTCAAGACCCACCAGTGCTCCCCAGTCCCACCGCTGACTCAGGCATGGACGGAAAGATGTGCCCTGGGCCTGCTGGAAAGGCTGGCAGGAAGATGGAGAGTGTTTTCTAAGAGCAGGAAGTCAAGAGCAATGCCAGAGAATGAGATGGAGGCAAAGCCCTCAAACCTTTGGAGGACACCTGGCCACAGCTTGTGCAAACTTCACCTGAGCACCAAGGGTGTCAGAAACATTAGGGTTGTGCAGCTCAGGTTCATGAAGCTGTGAGCAATCCTCACACCCTACCAGAGACAACTCTGAGGAGCACACAGGAGTTTTAGGGTGGGCTTCAGTTGCTCCCTCTTCCCACCCTGTCCTTGCCCAGCTGCCAGGGAACCCCTACCATGAATTCAACAGAACAAAACCAAAGAAATAAACAAAAAAATGGCCATGGAATGAGCACTTACGGTGGCTTTTGGGCTCGTTTAGAATTCTTTTATCTGTTAGGAAAAACAAAGTTAGAAAAGAAAAAGGTGAAGGTGATGATAGGGATGAGATGAAACAGAAAGTGGGAGGTAAGCCAGCCCAGGGGTGTGGGAGATCAGCATCATTCCCTGGGGCTTTCCAAAAGCCAGGTAGAAGCATGTGAAAAGGACATCCCCATGCCCAGCCAGTAAAAGGGACAGTGGTGTCACACAGCAGCAGGTGGCAGCATTGGCTGCCTTCAGCATGCCCACTCACAGGAAGCAGCACCATCACCATCATTATGGGTTTATTTTCTCAAAAAAACACCTCCAGAGCTCCCAGCGATGACCCAAGGAAGGTGTTTTCATGGTGTGGCTGAGAAATCCCTTCTAGCTGTTCCTTCTACCCACAACCAGCTTTATTTCAGCAGAGACCCCAAACCTGCAGGGAGGGCAGGGGCCTCAAGGCCAGCGGCACATTTATATTCCACCAAAAAACCCCAATTTCTCTTCCGTCCAGGTAAGAACTAACTTTGGAAGGGATGAAAACACCTTTTTAAAGACAACTTAATACACAGTGGCTGCTTCACCATCTTGGAGGCACAGCCAACAAAGCACGGCCAAACGCTGGAGCGCCATGGCCAGTGGCATCTCCTGTGTCATGTTCCCATGCCCGTGGCCACCCTCCCAGGTACTCACTGTGCAGGCAGAGCCCATCGGTGCAGTTTTTGGAGTCCAGCAGCACCCCGCTGCAGTCCTTGCCACCATTGCGGGGCGCTGGGGCTGCGCACTCACGGCTGCGCCAGTGGGTGCACTCGGTGCTGCATGCTGACCACTTGCTCCACTCTGTCCACGCGCCATCCACTGCGGGCACCAGACACAGGAGCATCAGTAAAACCTTCCCACTTTGGGGAGTGTTATCCCAGAATACCTTAAAGACCATCTTGTTCCAACTTCTCGCCACGGGCAGAGGACAACTCCCACCAGACCAGGTTGCTCCAAGCCCTGTTCCACCTGGTCTTAGACACTTCCAGGGATGGGGCAGCCACAGCTTCTCTGGGCAGCCTGTACCAGGGCCTCACCTCCCTTGGGAAGGGAAGAATTTCTTCCCAATATCCCATCTAATCCTGCCCTCTGTCCATGTGAAGCCATTCCCCATTGTGCTGTCACTCCAGGCCCTTGAAAATAAACTCTCTCCCTGTTTCTTGTAGGCTCCCTTGAGGTACTTCAATCAGGTCACCTCAGAGCCTTCTCTTGTCCAGGCTGAATAATCCCAACAATCCCAACCACAGCCTCGGGCAGCGTGGGCATGGTGGTTTCTGAACCCTCCTTACCTGGACAAAGGGTGGTGCAGGTGATTTTCTGGAAGGGCTGCCCATCGCAGAAGGAGCCGCCATTCAGCGGTGCGGGGTTGGTGCAGGTCCGGCTGCGCTTCTGCCAGCCCCGGCCACAGCGGTTGTTGCACGGAGACCACTCGGACCAGGTGGACCAGCCACCGTTCACTGCAGAGGAGATGGGCAGAGTTAACACTGGATCCCAATCCATCAGCTAAACCTCGGGCTGGAGCTAAGCCTCAAGTTCTTACATCTTCTGTGACCCCCTGTTACAGCTCAGCCTCATGAAAAGTAAATCACAAGACTCCTTCTTGTGTCACCCACCCCATGCCCAAGATGCTCAAGAATGCTTTGGTTCTTTTTTCCACTTGGCAAATATTTTTGTATCTGGCCCTGAGGAGATCTTTGATTTCATAGCAAAGTTCAGCCAAATACAGCTTTCCAGCTGCTTTGAGAGTCAGAGCAATCCATCTAGATCCAGCCTTCATCCACTCTCCTACCGAACCGAGAACGCTCGGAAGTACTTCCACCCCTACACCTCAAACCTCTCCTTACTGCCAGTGGAAGCCACAATATCTGTTCTGCAGATATTGGTTATCACCTAATTTAATACACTAATTTAATTCCCTCCTGCCACTCCCAGGAAGTACCCATATTCCCCCTTGGCTTGGAGACACAGCCAGCACCAAAGGTCCCTTCCCAGAGCACGGGCTGGTACCGTAGACAATGACAGCGGCCGTAGTGCTCCGACGCTTGGCCACAATGTTCTTGGCCATGCAGGTATAATTAGCAGTGTCCAGCAGCCGGGCCTGCTTGATGATGAGGTTGTGATCAATGGTGATCAGGAAGTTGGTGTCCTGGGTGGGATCGATGACATCCTCGTTTCTCAGCCACTCCACCTGGCAGGAAAGGAAGGGATCAAGAATGATGGGGATTACACAGTCACCAAGACCAGTGATGTCCTCAGCACCTCAACCTCTGACTGGATATTTTTCTCCTCAAAAACTGGGACAAACTAGGCCTGACTGGGGCACATTACTGGTGTTTTGGCTGAGGATGAGACACCGTGGCTACCTCCAACACACAGCTCCCAGGGGCTGACAGAGCTGTGGGCAAGGAAAGCTCCACTACCTTGGTAGGGAAAACCATCCGTACTGATTTTCCCAGCCCTCAGCTCCCACTGGTGACCGCTCCCATCCAGACAACTCACTGGGTGCCTCCTTGTTAGATCTTCCCTCTGAGGGGTTAATGGCACCTCAGGAGGTGTGGGAGAAGTGGGCTGAGCAGGTGCTGGCAAAATAAACCATTCTGCTGAATGAGAGTTGACAGGAGATCATCCATCCTGGGACAGGACGGGACGGGACGAGACGAGACGAGACGGGACGGGACGGGACGGGACGGGACGGGATGGGATGGGATGGGATGGGATGGGATACCCCACTGTGCATTCCTTCAGAAGCTGCTCACCTCGGCCTGTGGGACTCCCTCAGGTGGGCGGCACTGCAGCAGCACCTCATGCTCCAGCGGGACCTCCTTGCCCAGCGGCTCCTGATCAAAGTTCTTCCGTAGGTCTGGGAGGGGAAGGAAAAGCCAGGGGTTACCAGCCTGCAGCAGGAACAGGGCAGCCTCCAAAACTTTGGTGGGTGCCTCAGCACCAAGCACTTATGAGTTAGGAAGTCCCTCTGGCATAGACAGCCAGGGCAAAACATGTCCTGGGAGGAAGGAGCTGAAGAACCATGATTTCCATGGATTTGGGGCAGCACAGGGTGCTGCCGGATTATATATTTCCTCCTTCATGTGCTTGCAAGCTTATACCCCATCCTGTCTTTTCCTTTTGGGGCTAAAACTCCGTTTATCCACTGTTTCTTCATCCCTCCCAGCAGAGCCCCTTGGGATGTGGGGGACATCGCAGTGTCCTGCTCCAGAGCCTTGGAAGGAGCAGGAACATCACTAGATGGTGCTGCAATCCTCTGCTACAACTCCCAGCCCTCTCCATGAGGCTCCTGAACCCTCTGCTCTAAAAAACACCCCGGAAGTGGTCAAGGCCGGGCTTGATGGGGTTTGGAGCAAGCTGGTCTAGAGGAAGGTGTCACTCCCCATGGCATGGGGTTGGAATGTTAAGGTCCCTTCCAACCCAAAACATTCTGCGATTCTAAGATTCTGTGATTTTCCCTGGTCAGACAAAACCTTTCAGCAGTGTAGCAAATCCATCAGCCCTTTCTGTCTTGGATAACATGTTGGATTATTAGCCCTCTAATAGCAAAATCCGTTTGGAACCGAGGAAGCCTGGCTGCCTTCCTGTAGCTCCGCCATCTCATTTACTAGTCGAGCAAATTCAGGCAGGACCAGCCTGACTAACTCGCTCTTAATCAGGCTGACACCCCCAAACAGCAGCTCGGGGCAGTGACACGTGACAGCAGGGACTCAGAGGACACGGAGTCGCTGATTCAGGCAGAGCATTCAAGGTGCCATCCGTTGGGTTATTAAGGATAATAAAACCCTGGGAAATGCTGAGCACGCTGCTGGGCAATGTGGTGTTAACCCTGGTAGTGCCACCGCCCCAGTAGATGGGGACAGTGACACTGAGAAGCAAAGCTAGAGCTGGGGTGGGGAGAGAAAACCAGGGTCATCCAGCAAGAATGGGTCATCCCAAACTGATCAGAAAGTGGAGAAGGAGCAAGCACTTTGTAAGTGCAGCACGGGGCACTTACAGGCAATGCGGACGTAGGCCCTGCGGCTCTTGGTGGTGCCCGCCGAGCTCCAGGCCACGCACTGGCACCAGTAATCCTCCAGGCCAAACAGTTCCTCCACCTGCTGCCGGGACACCTCGATCTGCACCTCCCGCACCAGCAGCCCTGCAAGGGGACAGAGGCATGGCATCAGATGGGCAGGAGCATCCAGGAGCAGGGAAACCGAGGCAGCACCCAAGAGGGGTGGTGGATGTGCAAAGCTGGAGGAGAGAGGGTTGGAGGCTTCTCATCTGGGGTTGGCACCTCACAAATCAGGGAGGAGGGTGGTTTGCAGATGAAGCCAGGGCAATGGATCACATGGAAGTGTCTCTTCCCGCCCCCCCCCAGCCCAGCTGAGCAGGACCAGAATCTCTTCACTGTTTCTAAAGGCATCACTCTCCTCCACCAGCTCTCTCCCACATTGCCAGCATCCCTGTCCAGACCCCTTCCCACCCACCAGGGTTTGAAGGATGCCTCCCCCAGGCTTTGTTGTGGGGAGAAACTACCCCTGTCTGTGCCACTTGAATACAAATATAACAAGACAATAAAATCTTAAAGAAATCAGCCTGGCCATGGCAGGGGTGCAATGACAAAGGTGACACCACCACGACCAGGACACGGTCTCCTGGACTGCAGGACGCTGAAGCATCAATGACCATCACCAAGGGCAGGAGGGACTCAAGGCTTACTTTTCCTTATTTTAAGCAATATCTGCCCATTTTCTTTTTTTTTCAGTTTCTATTTTAAAAAGGCCTCAATTTCACGGTGATCGAGAGCCGCATGCTCCCCGGCTGTAATTTTGTTACAGCTCGCTCCCAGTGCTGTGAGGAGCAATTACTGTCTCCCTGCCACTGTCCTGCAGAAGAGCTGACAAGAAAATACAATTTATTTTGTCACTATTCAGGGAAAAAAAAAAACCACAACAAAAAAAACCCCAAAAGCAAAGGTATTTGGGCCAAGCACTTTTGGGAAACTCATGGTTCTTAGAAGGACCCAGGATGGAGACAGGGCTCCAACTCATCTTCTCTATCTGAGAAGCTCCAGTGGGATGAGCACCCTGGAAAGGGGGGGAGTAACCTGCAAATGCCCTGCCTCTGTCCCCCCCCTCCGAAAGCAGTGACTACCCAAAACTGTAGACCGAACTCATGGCACATAGAAGTGACTTCCTAAGGGCTTCCAGGCACCCAAACAGAGCTGCTCTTCCTGCTCGGCCCCCCCTCACTCAGCTGAATTATCCTCTCTGACTTGGCCTATTTTTGCTTTCTTCCTCATGAAATGTTTCGGATCCAGCACAGTCAGAGCATTACTAAGCCAGGCTTGTTCAAGACACGTCATCTTAAAAGTTCCTTTTGTTTTTTTCTTTCTTCTTAAAGGTCTCTTTTTCCAAGCTTTTAACCAAGGACACTTAAAAACTAACCGTGTTAACCCGTGCCTTTGTGCCTGGCTCTCCCCTGTGCCCTTTCCGGCAGCTTTCCAGACCAACACTGGGTGCTGCAGATGCAGATTTTTTAGCACATTAAACCACTTTGGTTCCAGCTCCTTTTTCCTTAGGGAGGCTGCCAGGCAGAGATGCCCACACGAGAAGGTTTTACATGCGTGGCATCACCTGCAGGCACTGTCGGTTCATTCCCTGATAGCAGCAATGCCATCTTTGAAGCCTGGATGAACGTGCTGTTTCCTTCCCAAATAGCCAGCACACGTTCTGCATCAGCAGACTGGAATCTGAGAGGGAGATGCTGGACCAAAGCAAATGAGTTCCCACAGCAACAGGTTGCCCAGATGGATGCCCCATCCCTGGGAGTGTTCCAGACCAGGCTGGACGGGGCTTGGAGCAACCTGGGCTAGTGGAAGGTGTCCTTACCCATGGCAGGGGTTTGGACTAGATCATCTTTAAGGTCCCTTCCAACTCAAACCCATACCATAAGTCTATGAAATATAGTGGTTCTTTCCACACTGCACATCACTAAGGCATAAAACTCCCTCCTACAAGATGCTCCAGAGAAATAAGGCCTAACAGCATTTAGGCAAATTAACAAGGGGGGGAGTCCACCCAGGGCAGGACCACACTGCTCAGATGTTGCCACAAGAGCAGGGAGTCCCTGATCATGGATGGTGGAAAGCTGGGAGGGTGACAGGGCAGCTCCATCATTCCCTCCTTGTCCTGGTTCCATGATCTTCCCCTAAGCATCCTCCACTGCCATGTACAGGGCACACAGACCTCTGGCTCAACCCAGTGTGGCCAGATGTTATAAATAAATTTAAAACCCCTTGGCAAAGGCTGCTCTGTCACTGACCAGCACTGACACTGCCCTACAGTGGTGAGGGTTTCAAATCTGGCCTCTGCAAGAGCTGGGAGGTGGAGATGCACCCTGAAAGAGAGAAACAGAGCATCCCCTCCTCTTGTCAGCCTCCAGAGGAGCAAAGGGACAACCTGCCTGGGCATCTCTGACCAGCTTTCCTCCAGAGGAAAAACACCCCAGGAATGGCTAAAGGAGCTTTAGGAGAAAAGGCTCAAAAAGCTACAGAGGGAAGAAAAGATCTTCCCTGTACAGAGCAGGTTCATGGATGCATCCGAGCACAACAAACCCAGTGGCTAGTACAGGGTGGAGAGCAAGAGATATCAGGAAAGGGCAAGGCTGTGGGAAAAATCATAGGGACAAGAGGAGATTCTGCCAAAACATTTGTGGCTCCTCCAGGCTGATGAAGCCTCTCCTCTAAGCCCAGCCTGCCTTCCAAGGCCAACACCACTGCAGTTCAAAAGGGTGCCTTGGTTTAAAGCCCTCCGGATGGCACAGGCGCAGGGATTTGCAGATAGCAGATCTCACAGGGGAAACGTGACTGTTTTCCTCCACTGCTGATCAGGCACAGGTACCCAAAACTGGTGCAGAAAAGATGGGTGCTGAGCTAAAGCATCCCAATTTTAGCAAATCTACTGATTACATGATATATCCAACCCCTCATCGTGTTCTTATGCCAGGATGTTTCAAGACATGGACCAAGCAGCTCTGCAGAGCTCAATCCCATGGAGTAAGACCCCCGCTAAAATGCCTAAGCCACCTTCTCATCCCGTTCCAGGCAGACAGAGGCTGACTTATCCTCTGAGGCAGGGAAGAAAGAGCTAATTTGCCATCAACAGGAATTTCAAATCCTACCTGCAATTGCTCTCATTACCCATTAAACACTTAATCCCTCTGCAAACCTGCATAAGCTGCCAGCATTTGCCACCTCTCCTGGCAATGACTCCTACATGTTGATTAGGCATTTTGTAGGAAAGCAGTCCCTTTTTTTATCGTATTTAAATATGCTGCCTTTAAAATGCCTTTTAAGAACCCCAAGTCCTGCACAAGGGTAAGTGCAAAATCAGGCAGAGTGACTCTCCCAAGCTTCTGGGGGGTGTGGTGACCACAGCACCATCATGGTGTTTTCACCAATGGTCTGGGAAGTCTGTCTGGAGGCAAACCATCAACAGTGTGGATGAGGCAAGAGGGAAAAGGGCCTAGAAAGAAGTGAGGGATGGGGAGGCAGAGAGATGCTGGGCTGGCTTTGCTCACCGGTGACCTCATCCAGGCTCTCCTTGGTGACGTGGTCATTCTGGTTGACCCACTCCCCATTGCACTTGAAGTAGATCTGTGTGGCGGGGTTGGCGCGGCACACGAGCTCCACGGGCTTGTTCTTCACGATGTAGGCGTCCTGCGGCTCCAGTAGGAAGTGCGGGAGCGTCTCCGCCGCTGCCGACGGGAAGGAGTCGGGCAGCACATCACTGTACTCCAGCCCTGCCAGGAGACCGAGAGAGTCGGGAGGTGCCCCGTGTCCCCATCGTCCCCCCCCCTTCCAGAACTGCCCTGCACACAGTGGTGGTAACAACAGCCCTTGCTGAGGATGTGTGGAAAACCAAAAAGAGGGCTGGAGGCTCCCCAAAAACCAGCAAAGCAAACCCCTGTAGGTACAGAGCTGTGGGATCAATCCTGTTTTCACCTGCGTACTGGCCCCCCATCCATACTCCGTGCCCAAAGCCTGGGTGATCTCACTAGAGGACACCACAAGGGAAAAGCAAAAACAAACCCAGGTCCAGGGATGGTGACGGGGACACAGAGAGGCTCCAAAGGGGCTGATGTCCCCCACCCCAAGCCTCCTCCTCACAGCCCTGAGGAATGCATGGGCATGCTCTGAGCAGAATGCTGGCAGGGCTTGTGCTGGGAATGCTGACCATACCCCCAGCACTAATCTCAGCCATCCACACCTTCACTGGAGCTGCACTTAAAGTCTCACCCCCTGCCAACACTTGGATTTCAGCATCACCCAACAGGTGAGCAATTGCTTCCAGCCCAGCCACCTCCAGAGAATATCACCCAAAGGTGCCATCAGGATTCACACTATCCCAGAAACCAGGGGTCTGTGCCTTGAGGAGCTCCATCTTCCAGCCTGTTTGCTTTCAAAAGCCATCTAAATGCAAAAACAACTGGAGGTCATGTCTGCTCAGGCCAGGCCAAGAAAAATCTTGGAAAGGGGTGAGCAGCTCAGTGCTCACACAGGAACATTATGCCTTAGGAGTGGGAAGCTCAGGGTGGCTCATTCTCAGCAGCAGCTTGGGAAGATGCTCTGACTGATGCTGAGCATCATCTGTAGGAGACTTGTTTCCAGCCCATTAAGATCAACCCCAAATATCACAGGAGTAATAAAAATCCCCACACAGGTGCACAGGGATGCCGCTGCTTAACCTGCTGTTCCTGGGAATCTCACTAGCAGTCAGGTCACATCACGAGGCTTTTCTTTACACTCAAAGGAGTTATGAGCTTTTCCTCCTTCTCTCTTCCCCCAGCCAGAGCTGTGATTCTCAACTCCAGGCAGTGCAGCATGCAGGAAAACAGTAAATATCCCCAGCCCTGCGATAACATCTCCAGAGCTGGCAGGGAAAAGAAAGGAGCCCACTCCCTTCATCACTCTTGGCAAGGAGCAGTCCTGCACAGAGAGAATCAGAATCCCAAGCTGTGAGGAGGAGGAGGAGAAAAAAATACAATAAGATGCATCAAGAAAACAAGATGACCAAGCTGCCTCCTGAGCAAAAATCAGTGAAGAGAAAAAAAAAAATGCATGAGATCAGTCGTTTAAAATCCATTTAGGAAAATTGACTTTCCATTTCCATTTAACACAGTGCTAAGGGAGAGCGGTAGGACATTTGTCATAATCCATTAACTGCTCTTTTGGAAACAATGAATTAAACTCTGGGCTAATTTCTCTCTCTCTCTCTCTTTCTCTCTGGCTGGCTCTTCCCCATCTCTCTGCTGCTGGTTATTTCTTCCCCCATCTCATTTGCAGACCTGTAATTTTCCCAGGCCCTGTGGCAGGCAGAGGGACAGGGAAGGCCAAGGTACATGACCCCCACCCTGAACAATCCCATGCTGCTCCCTCTGACCACCTCAGGTCCTGCTCCCCTCTCCTGCTGAGCAGCCTTTTACCCATCACAGCAGCAAATATCTCTTCCTCCCCGGCCCTTTTTTTTAAAATTTACTAATCAAGTTTTCATTCACTGAGTTGTTGTTTTGTTGGCTGTATGTTGGGTTTTTTTTAATTTCAAAATCTGCTTTGATGCCACGGAGCTAAATTCCCTGGCAAAGGGGGCTGGCAGGAGATCATCAAACTGGCAACAGAGGCAGCAAACAAAACTTTGCTCATGGGCTTGTGTGAAAACCTCCCTGACATGATGCTCCCTGCACCCCTGTGGCAAAGTCAGACCTGAGATTGGCAGCTTGGAATGGGCACAGGTAGCCTAAAGAGCCAGTTTTTGGAAGGACCTTCCCTGTGGAGGTGACACCCTGAAGTGCACACGGCCCTGATCCAAAACCACAGGCCAGGAGGAGATCCTTCTCTAACAGCCAACACCAAGGATATGTTTTCTTCCAACTCATCACCACTTTGGTGATGCTAAACAAGACTTTAGGTCATCCAAGAGGATCTAGGAGCCACAAGGGGATGAGTCATGGCCAGATGGGGATGAAAATGCTGGACTTGTGACTCACGGGGATCATCTGCAGCAGGAAGGGTGATGCTACAGGCTGTGGTGGGAGCCACCTTGGGCCCCCAGCACAAGGTTTGGGGCTGAGACACTTCTCGTGGTACCAAAAATCCCATCCAGACCCTGCTCCAAAAGGGGGGCTACCCGAATAAATGCTGGGTCTTCAAGGTTCTTCTCCATGGGGGCATGGGGACTTTAGGGATGAGGGTGGGTGAATAGGACAGTGTCACCAGCCAGATCCAACACCTGCTTTTGGCGGCTATAAAAGCCTGCTGGGTTTAAGGTTTGAGCCCAAAACACCTGAACCTTTAAAGCAAGGAGCATGCTGGGAAAGTTAAAATCTTGCAAACTCACAACAGCTCAGAGATCTTTTGTTTCTGGCCAGGAGAGATCTGGGACCAAAAAAGCAGCTCTAATAGGAGACAGGGGGAAAGGATGATGGGTTTTTCATGTCACACTCACAACTGGGGCCATGCCATGGAGCCCCAACCCCACAGATCGCCCACACTCACGTATGGGAGCAAATCAAGGGAGACGGTGATTTTTCCATTCAGAAATTAGCTGTGAAAAAGCATTTGCAGCTGGGCAGGCCGTTTTCCTCCAGCATGAAACAGTCGCTGGTATTTAAATGCACTGGGGAAGAATTAAGGCATAGGAACAACAGGGACTCTGGATCAGAAAAGGGAGGGGAACCATGCTGGGCACATTTATCATAAGCCATCAAGCCAGCCTTTCATCCCTGTTCCCGACGGCCAGCCACCCGCTGCATGGGAAACCTCTCGCTCTGCTGACACTCATTGGGGACCCCCCAAAAAATCCACACACAGTCGGTGGGGGGGAAACACGGCTGCTTGTGCAGGAACAACTGCTGCTCCTATCTGCCCTGACTACCCAGCAACAACTGCAAAATATCCCCCCAGGAAAAGGCACTTCCCCAATGGTGCAACCCATCACCTCCAGAGGCCACTTCCACTGTGGCTCCAGTCCCACCCAAGGTGACACTGTGGCCCAGTGACCACAGGAGCAGAAGGCATGGGAGATGTTTTTGCATGGGAAAGCAGGAAAGGAGCCCTACACAGCCGGGATCATCCCACAGTCACATCATAAATAAAACTCCCAGCAGTGACAAAGTAATAAATATTTGGGAGCGCACTCCGCTGCCTGTAATCATCACCCTGGCAGACGTCTGCAGGGGGTTCCCATCTGCTGGCTTCCCTCCTTCCCTCTGGAGGTGGGTGCCTGCTTCCCAGCTCTCTTCTGGGGTTTTTTTTGGAAGTCCCAGGCTGTCACCCTCCCACAGTCTCACAATACTTGGAGCATGGTGTTACGGGGTGTCTGGAGTTCTTTGTGGGGAGGGAGAGGCAAAGAGGGGGCAGCTCCCAGCTCGACCCACGGGACCAAATCCTGAAGCCTTGAGGATGAGTGTAGTAGGAGCAACAAGAGAAAAAGGGAGGAGAGGAACAGGCACTTCCTTTCCTCTCCCTATCCCTCATCACACATTTTAATCTGCTGGGGTTGAGCTGGATTATCCACAGCATCTGCTCCCTGGGGGATGATTTGCAGATGTTTGCCACCAGCGTTTGCAACTTGTCAAGATCCATGACCCCAAACCCACCCCAACCCCCAAAAGGGAGCAGCATCGGAGCTGGGATCCAGCCTTAACTCCCCCTCTATCACCCCAAACACACAGCACCAGGGATGGCGAGCCCGGGAAGCAACTCCCCATGCAGCAATGGCCGAGCAAACCTCCCCAGGAAAGTGGTAAAATCCTCTCTCCTGCAATTGTTATCTCTCCAAATATTTGGAAGATTACAGGAGCATTAGTGGCTGCCCATCACCCACGGCCACCACCATCCCTCTTCCCACTACCAGGCAGGCAAGGATGCGATGTAAGGATGTAAGGATTAGGCTGCGATGCCTGGGTTTCTCCAGCTAAATCTCGGTGGCGGTGGACACTTAACCCCTTCCATCTCCATGTCCCCACATTCCCGCCTGCCTCAGGGCAGGCGCTGGCTCCTGGGAAGGCCTGACAGGGAATAGTTAAACCTGCCAGGTGGGTTAAAATCCTCCTGCAGAAATGAAAAAATATGTAACAGCTTATCTCCAGCACCACAGGAGGAGTCATCTGCCTTCCCAATCCCCCCTCCCAATCCCCCAGCAGGGATGGGAATGGCTCTGGCTCTAGAGACAGAGATGGAGGGGATGCTCCAGCCACTAGCTTGGCTCCAGGAGGTGTCCGAAAGGCTGGAGTGGGGCTGTCCCCCTGCCCCAAATCCCCCCTCCTACTGCCTCCAGGAAGGAGGTATGAATAGGCTCATTTAAAGATTAGTGCTTGTTGCCATTTAAACTCCAGCAAATTTTGATGCTGGAGCCATGGCGTGACTCACTGCCATTCCAGAATCCCTGCCTGACCGAGGGCATCCCTGCTCCCAGCCCTGGAGGGACACAAAGGTATCCCACCACATTCCAGTCCATCCCTGAGCTCAGGGGGAACCAGCATCACCAGTCTAGGCCTGTCCTGTTCTCACGGGCTTCCCATCATAGACTGCCATGGGGACAATTTTGTGTTCACTGGTAACTCATACCCAAACCTTCCATCCTAAAGGCACCCTGAGCATCCTTCCTCCCCCAAACATCATCCTCTCATCCCCAAGCATCTCTTTCTCACCCCTGCTAAGCCAAATTCAGCCTCCCACACACCCGTGTGGTCCCCGAACACAAAGCCCCATCTCTGAGGAAGTGACAGCAGCATGCGGCATCCTCAAAGGCAAAGTCTCCATGAGGTGGAGCAGTGCCATCCCAAGCCACAGCCCACTGCCCCTTCTCCAGGGTTACATCCCACTGGAGACACAGCAGGGAGAAAGGAGGACAACCCAAAATACAGGGTGTAACTGAGGATGGGTTTGGGAGACTTGAAGCCACTCACATCCAACTCTCTCCCTCCTGCTGTCTCCTCGCACAGAGCCCACAAAATCCTGTGCCTTCGAACGCCTGGGATCGTTGAGACACAAGCTTGGAAGTGCTGACAAAAGTGAGATGCAGGGAATGTAACAGGTCCCCAGGGCTGCAGCTGGCTGATGTAACCCCCGGCCTCATTAACTCAGTGTGGCTCATTAACCTCTCCCTCCCGGCATGGGAGAGCCCCAAGCTGCCAGCAGAAGCTACAAAACTGAGTGTGGAACCTTCAAGGGTAGCAAGGATAAGCAGTGGTACCCAGTGCCTGGGTTCGTTTGGGTTCAAAATGAAAGGGGAAATTTATGGAAGAAGTTCTTCCTTGTGAGGGTGGTGAGACCCTGGAACAGGCTGCCCAGAGAAGCTGTGGCTGCCCCATCCCTGGAAGTGTCAGGCCAGGTTGGATGGGGCTTGGAGGAACCTGGTCTGGGGGAAGGTGTCCCTGCCCATGGTGGGGGTTGCAAGTCCACAATCTTTAAAGGTCCCTTCTAAGCCAAACCATTCTATGATTCTATCTCACCTCCAGTCTGGAGCAAGGTTGGATTTTGAGCTCAAAAAGCCATGGGGATGATGTGCTTATAGGGTGACCACACTTGTGCCTCCAATCTTGGTAACTCATTAGGGGCTGGATCACCGAAACCCCGCACCCAGAGTGCTGCTGTGTCCAGGGGTGTGCAGAAGATATTTTTCTACCTCTCTGGTCCCCCAAAAACTGAAGCCCATCCCCTCCTGCTCCCACCAGCCAGGAAAGCACCTGGAATCCATGTTTGGCCCCTCCATTCTCACCACTCCTTTATTAATAACTAAACCCGGTAAGAACCACTTAACCTTTCCCCCAGGCATCTCTGCCTGACGACCTGGCTCCTTTTCTTCCACTGGCTGCCCTCTTCCAGCAGCTTCACAGTCCCTTCCTGCCAAACCTGGCATTATCCAGCTCCAAACCAGCACCATCCCTCCCTCCCACAGCCTCCAGCTCCTCCCAGAGCCCACCCAGCCCAAGAGGGATGGACAGACAGGCATTTCCCAGTGGGTTAGAAGTCCCTCCTGTCCCTCCCGCCCGGCAACAGGCAAACTTCATAATTAGAGAGCATTCCTCCCCAGCGTGGGTAATGAGGGGGTGCACCCAGCCAGCCCTAATTACACCCTTAGAAAAGAAAAAAAAAAGCAGATTCCTCCTCTCCCAGCTAAAGGAAGAGCCTGCAGCTGGCCTCTCTCACTGCATACCTTTATTAAACCAGGACTGGATGGGGAAAGGAATAAAGAAAGCAAAGTCTGTGCCAAGAAAAGGGTGGGAAGGAGGAGCTGGGCAGTCCCACGGGTGTTTCTGTATGCAATGGCCTTACTGATCAAAACTGACTTCACTTATAGAAACAAATATAAAAATAAATCATCTTTTTAGCTAAATCCTTAGGTCAGGTTTTTGCAAGGCAGCCTGAGAAGTCAGTTAAGGCAGGGTGCCCTCACACAGGGCATCCAACCACAGCATCCCTACACATCCCACCACAGCACTGGGCTTCCCACCACAGCATCCTGGTGCATCCCACCCATAGCATACTGAGCATCCCACTGCAGCATCTCTGGGCATCCACCACAGCATCCCTGCACACCCCATCACAGCATCTCTGTGCCCCTGCCAGCCACAGCTAAGAGTGCCCAACCCAAATCCCAACCATCCCCCATCCCCAATCACCAGAGGAGAAACACCCAGGCTCTGGAAACACCTCCCATCCTGGGAGCTGGAAAGAGAGAGATTTATCTTTTTGATTATGCATTACACCAGAGTATTTATGGAGCCACTACTCTTTTGTTTTTCTTTATGATTATGATAATCAAAGGCGAAGCCTCCTGAGAAGTGTAAACAGCTGAGATCGCTTATGGTACAAATCTCTTCATTTTTCATTATATGGATTTACAACACAACGCAGGCAGATTGGAGTAAATTGTTCCTTATTTCTCATTTTAGTGGAGCCGTGAGCTGCGCAGATCCCCGTAAATACCCATGGAAAAGACAGTGAATTAAAATTNCCATGGAAAAAAAAAGAAAAAAAAAAAAAAAAAAAAAAAAAAAAAAAAAAAAAAGAAAGAATAAAAAGGAGGAGGAATTATGTTGCAAATCCCTGTTACACTCTATTGTGCTGGCTTCTTTTGTGCTGTTTTATACATTCCCTTCAGGGAAGCAGTTCTGTTGGAAAACTATCTCCAAATTTCATCTAGCGCTGGTTCTTGTTACAGGCACAGACACTTCCTTTTGTGCTATTTTAATTCCATTGTCACGGTCCTCTTGTTGAGTTTGTTCTGTTTACTGACCTACAACGTTATTTTTAATGGATATAATAATTATATGAACTTTTTATTTATTTGCTTTGGCCCATGAAAGAAAAGTGCCAGCAGAAGAGAAGGCGGTAACGCGCTGTTTATTCATATGTATGGCGTGTGCTGGGTTCCTGTTGTGAAAAGAATAATCATTTCAACAAGAAAAGAGAGAAGGGAAAAGAAAGCAAGGAACAAGCAGGGACTTGTTGCCCTGGTTAATGCCAAAAAGTCCAAGAATTATTAATTATCCTTCAAACTGCAACAAACCAAGTGCAAGCTGCAAGCTCTCCTTGGAAAACACAGAGAAGGGGAAAAAAAGGTCTCCTGTTCAACTGAGCATTGCACTTTGGAAAATGCTAACTCTGGGAGAAAGAAAGCTGATGTTTTTGCAGACAGAGAGTGATTTCCCCTTCACCCAAATTACATACATATTTCAAAATGTAAATTCCCCAGCGTTCCCCTTGAGAGTGCATCTTTCAGGCGCCTGGTTTGCAATAGGTGGGTTCTCTTTTTTTCCCTGAATGTGCAAATCTGGAGGCAACCACCTTGGCTTTGCACATGAGAAGTGACTTTAAAGCAGCAGCAGCAGCAAGCAGGGCTGTGAAGCACCCAGGGCTCCTTGGGAAGAGAGGGATGCTCTGCTGCCCACCGGGCATCCCAGCTCGGAGCATCCCTTCCTGGGCACGCACATCCCACAGGACCACAGGCTGGAGGGGAGCAGGTTTCACCCTCTGAGCACCTCAACGCCAAACACTGAAATGGGGACAACCCAGCCAGGCCCTCTAAAAGTGGCTGACAGAGTTTGGTAGTCCTGGGTGGTGGCACTTCTGTCCCAAAATCTAGAGGAGATGGCTGTGCACATCCCACCCCAAGGAAGCCAAGGCACTGGCACAAGACCAACAGGGTAAAGCAAAAAGTTTAGGCAGCTGGCTGCAAAGAAAGGAACGGCAGAGCAAAAGGAACAGAAATCTGGGGGGGGGTTGTGTTTGGTTTTGGGGTTTTTTTCCTCATCCTTTTTGTCTTTCTGTCACCCACTCTCTCCTCCTGCAAGCCCCGGGAAGCCAAAGCTGGCTGGAAGGATGCTCCGCCAGCTGCCTCCAGCCAGCCTCTCAGCAGGCCCCTCGCCAGCTGCTGCCCTACTTTTCCCGACACTTTTCCCATTCTTCTCTCGCAGCTCGCTCAGTGGCAGGCATGGGCTGGGAGTGTCACCCGCTCCCGGTACCTGCCGCATCCACGGGCCCCTGCTCCCTGTGCCGGGACTCCCGCCTCCAGAGCCATCGGCCAGGATCACCTCCCACCCCCCCAGACAGGCCAGCTCAGTGGAGGAAGGCACTGGAAGTAACAATGCTCTGATTTGAAATCATTTTAATCATGACATTATTATTATTTAATCATTAAAAAAGCAACAAGAGAAAAGGTCCACTCCATGCCTCAAATTCCCCATTAATTCAACTGGGGGAGGAACATCACCAGAGACGCTGATTAAGGTCTCTTTATTAAACAGTCTTTAAAGTTGCCCTTAATCTTTCAGATTTGTTGCTATGATAAAAAAAACCCCAACAACAACAACAACAAATCACCACCACAAATGGAGGCTGGAAATATTTTGCTTTTTATTGTCCTTTCTCTGCCCTTTTCTTCCCTTCTCATTTTACTGTGGGGACAAACAGAAGGAAAAATGGGAGGAGGGGGAGAAACAGGGATAGAAAAAGATTTAAGGAAAAAAAATAATCCCTGCTGATGCTGAACGTCAAATATTAAGATTTTTCTCTCTCTACCCCCTCTTTCAGCAATATCCTTATAAAGAATAAGCCCCCAAACCATCAGTGAGACTAGCTTAGATGACAAGGTTTCCCCACCCCCTTTTCTGTGTCAGGATTTGGTCCCTGACACCAAGAGCAGGTGGGATGGAGGGCAGGTACCTTCCACCTGGCCCATCATGGCTTCCCCATTGTGGCACAGAGAGAGGTGTCCAGCCGCTGGCAAAAGGATTTTAGCAATTACCTTGATTAGTTTTATTCCTTTCCCTCTAAATCCCACAGCCAGCTGGGCTCCCAGCACCTCACACCTGCTTTTACACAGGAAAAAAAGCTGAGATTTGATAAAAGCCATGAGGTTCTGGGGTTTTTCTGGGGGGTGCCTGTTTCCAGTGTCTGCCCTCGCCTGGCATCACTGCCTCACCATCCAGAGCGGGAGCAGAAACTCCCCGTACTCCCACGGAAGGAAACCCCTACAAAATACAAAGCCTTTTCCCCTCAGTCTTCCATTTCCATGGAGGTGGGGAGCCTTCAGGAGCTTCCGAGTGTTGTTTGGCACCATCCTCCCCTCTGTGGCATTCCAATACCATGGGACCCATGTTGCCACAGGTTTCTTCCTTTCTCACCGCTGGGAATTTCCACCTTTTCTTCTCCGGACAGAGCCTGTGTTCCCACACCACCAAGCTTCTCTTTCCTCCCTTTGTCCTCTGGCACACACATTCCCCCCCTGTGGACCAAACTAAACTCCCAGGTGGCCCAAACTCCACCTTCCTGTCTCAGCATGGGTACCACTTGGGGCTGGAGGTGCCTGGGCTGGAAATGCCCCAATTTTGGGGGTCTGTGCCACCCTATGTCGGTGGGACTCCACCTAGAAGCATCCCTACTGATGCTGAAACCTGTGTCCAATACACCAACAAGCCAACACTTCCTCCCACCCCTTCCTCTCCCAAGGTATTGATAAAAATTGCCCTTAAAAATACATAATACTGACAAGTAAAATGAAGTTTGGGATGCTGAATCCAGAAATGTTTCAGTGACAAACACACTGAGCATCTCCAAAAGTGGAGCATGGCTCTGATAGATGCAGGACATCCCAGGCACAGCAGTGAAACAGCTCCTGCAGGGCTCAGAGGAACCTCCGAGGGATGTGCAGCGAGAGAGAGGGACCAGAGATGATACAGAAAGGTCTCAGGGAAACAGGGGCAAAGGATTACACATAGTGAACATCACGGAAAAAGCAGGAAAAAAGCCCAGTGCCCCCAGCCTCACCCTTTTCTCTACTCCGTCCGCTAGCGGCTGCATTTCCATAAGCGATTTGCACTAATTGCTTAAACTACGGCCATGCTGTGGGTAATCAGAGTCATCAAGTGACCTTTGCTCCGGGAGGACAGCCGGGGCTGCTGCAGCGCCGCGGGCGGAGAGGGGCACAGCTCCCGCATCCCCGGCGTGCCACAGGGATGGAGCTCGGCTCCAATTTACTCCTCCCTGGAGCCCAATCAGTGAATGGCCTCTGTCCTGCCCTGCAGCAGGGAGTCTGGATGCTGCCTCATTCCTGAGCCCCAGCAGGGATGGATCCTGAGAATTCCTGCTTGGACTGGCTGCTGGCAATACCACGGCACCGTGACTCGTCACTACGACTGCCAGCTAGCCCAGGACTGGTGGGGATTGGGTTGGGTTCAAACCAAACACGTACAAGCACTTGAAAACCCCCAAATCCTCTCCAAACATTTTCTGAATGCAGAAAAAAGATGTTGCCCCATCCCAGTCCTGGGGCAGGGGAACAGGAGGGAAGAGCCAGCTGTCACTGACCAGGGGACACTGGGCTTTAAGGCTAAGCCCTATGCCTGGATCTGCTTCCCGGCATTCCCAAAGCACCCATGGATGGTTCTGCCGAGGGGCTTAGTCTCAGAAAGCCGCCAAAGCCCTGTGCTGCATGTCCCAAATTAATCCTGTCCCTGCTAAGGGAGATGACTTGTATTCAGCCAGGATGGGAGAGCTGCGGCTGTTCAGCCTGGAGAAGGAAAGGCTCCAGGGAGACCTTAGAGCCCCTTCCAGTGCCTAAAGGGGCTCCAAGAGAGCTGGAGAGGGACTTTGGACAAGGGCATGGAGTGCCAGGACACTGCCAGACGTCAGGGTTAGACAGGATGTTGGGAAGGAATTTTTCCCTGGGAGGGCTGTGGGGCCCTGGCACAGGTTGCCCAGAGAAGCTGTGGCTGCCCCTGGATCCCTGGAAGTGTCCAAGGCCAGGATGGACAGGGCTTGGAGTATCCTGGGATGTCCAAGGAAGGTGTCCCTGCCCACGGCAGGGAGTTGGAAAATCCCTTGAAGGTCCCTTCCAATCCAAACCATTCCATGATTCCATGATGTCTAGCAACATGCAACACATTCAACCTCCTGCAAGCACAGCTTGAACTAAAAAAAAAAAAGCTACTTTGAAACCCAAACACCTCCGTCCCAAGAAGATGGGACCCCTAGACCCCACAGCAGGGGTCCCGCTCACACGCTTGACATCCAGGTTGTGAGGCGTAAGGAAACATCCATGCTTCCAGGAAAATGCACTGCAGTCCCCTTCCTGCCTGTCCATAGGGACCCATTACACTAACAGTGTGTCCATTCAGTCTGATATATAAATTACTAATGTAAATTAATGGATAATTGAAGCCCTTTAGTCCTAAATATTTAAATTATTTAACAGGCAATTAAGAGAGAAGGAGAAAGAAAAGAGGAAAAGGGGCCTTAACCCCAATAGGAAAAAAAAAATGAAGTGTGAGGAGAGCAGAAAGAGCTGAACATACACATTTTAAAGTGAAGCTGCCAGGTTCATTTTGTTTGAGCCAGGATGGTGTTTTGTTTGAGCCAGGATCTGGATGCCCCCAGATCCAGGGAGCAGGGAGAGGAGCATCCACCAAACAACCCGACCGAGCAGGACAGATTCTGATCCACACCTTTTCCAGGAGAGGAAAACTCCATGGCTCTGTTTGTAACAGGTCTTGGTTATAGTGATTACCAGAACTTCCTGGCATGCCAAAACAATACTTCTAGATATTTTTTTTTATCCTCCCTACCCCTAAGCTGACAGCATTCCCTTTTGTAATACCATTCCTGACTCCTTTTTTAACCTGATTCAAGTACAAACACATTTATTTCAAGTGTTTTCACTTACTTTTTTTCTTTTTCAGGTGGTCTATGTGACTGTTTCAGTCTCTGCATCCTGCCCCCCTCCCTCTCCAAACATCCTCAGCGAGGCAACGTGGTTATAACTCCTCACAAAGGCAATCCACCAGGATGCTGGATATCATCAGTGCAATGAGCTTCCCATCCTCGGATATTCTGGAGAACCCTCCTAACAATACAGCGACAGCAAGGAACAGGTTGGGGCTGAGAAACACAGTGTTTCCTCCTCTGGTGTCCATCCCAAACTGGCCAGGGATATTCCCAGCGCTGCCCTGGGAGCTGGAAGAGGTCATAAGGAAAAATGGTCCATCAAGAGAAGACGTCATGTGAGAAAAACAGGATTTTAACAAAAGCAGCGTGTGAGTCTGTGCATGCTCGGGGATGACACCAAGGGCAAGGGGGGGATCGAGACAATAGTGAATAGACTCCAGATTATATCCTGAACTCACAGCCCCATGGGAACAGGGTTATAAAAACCCTTTTTATTTTGTTTGCAGCCCAAAAGAAACAAGTACATAAAAAGCTAAATGCAGAGAAGCCAGACAGGAAGTGAGTAACATCTGGGAAACATCTGGCCCCGGCTGTGCCGCAAGCTCAGCCGCCGGCACAGCTCTGAGTACCTGCTCCCGCAGTTCCCAACCAGGGGAGGTCCCCAAAATCTCTGTTCCAAAAGAGCACTCCTTGGGGAAAACTGTCCTGGGTGAAAGGATGCCCCGAGCAGTGCAGGGCACCCTGGCACAGAGCTCTGAGCATCCCCTGAGCATCACAGGAACCCCTGAGAAGGGCTCTGAGCATTAAGGATGCCCTAGACAGTGCAAGACACCCTGATCCAGGGCTCTGAATATTGCAGGACACCCTCTGAGCATCACAGGATACTCCCAAAAAGGGCTCTGAGTGCTAAAGGATGTCCCAAGAAATGCAAAACATCCTGGCACAGAGCTCTGAGTATCTCAGAACACCCCTTGAGCATTTCGAGATGCTCTGAGCATTACAGGAGACCCTGGCACAGGGCTCTGAGCATCTCAGGACACACCCTGAGCACTGCAGAACATCTCTTGAACAGGGATGAGCCCTGGGCATTGCAGGACACCCAAGAAGGGCTTTGAGCATTAAGGATACCCTGAGCAGCGCAGGATACCCTGGTCCAAGACTCTGAGCACCACAGGCCACACCCTTGAGAAATGTTCTGAGCAGTAAAGGATGCCCTGAGAATTTCAGAACACTCTGGTCCAGGGCTCTGAGTATCACAGGATGAAGGCAGGCTGGCCAGCTGGCACCAGGGCACTCTTTCCCAGCCCTAGGAGATGGCTCACATCCTTCTCCACAGGAGAGGGGAGGTCCTGACAAGCAGTCAGAGCGGCTGGAGATATTTTCTTCCTTCTGGTTCTCATCTCCTGCTCTTATGCCTCCAAAAGCCCTGTGAAAGAGTCTCCCAGCACTGCCCCATGCACAGACCTGGGAAGCCTGGGGAGGTTGCAGGGCCTGATGTTTGGGAAGGCTCCAGCCCGGCTGCAAGGGAGGAGAGCTGGCTTGGCAGGATCACCGCCCAGCTCTCCTTACCGGGGAATTCCTCTGTGGCTGCCAGCCCGTGCTGCCTGCCCACATCTTCTCTCTCCAGCCGCCCACAGCCAACGGGGTGCTCTGGGGGCAAGAAAAGGGGGATGCAAGAGACCCCACAGAGCTCTTACATAGCAGGGAAAGGTGTAATGAAAAGAGTAGCGATGCTCAGGAGTGGTCTGGATCACAGCAGGAATCACTTCTGTCTCCCCCATGCAACTCCAGATGCATTTCCAGCCAAGAAATGCAGCAGCCACATTCAAACACACGGAGTAACTCCGCTGCACCAAACTCCTGGCAAACCAGCTTCCCTCAGCTCCTTGGACAGGCTGGGATCCCCCCAGCTCACCAGATAACCCCAAAGCACCATCAGATCTCCCCAGAACCTCTCCTCAGCATTTCCTCTGCCACTTGCTCTGGCAGAGCCCAGGATTAGCACTTCGGGTATTCCTGTGGGGAAGATTAAAGCTCGTCCAAGGCTGGACCACGCTGAAGAGGGAGCAGCAGCTGGCTGCACAGCATCTGGCACTACTGCTCACTTATTCCCCTTTGTGTACCCATGGGCAACAGCACGTAGGACTGGTAATGGCCACCAACGGCACTGCTTGTGGCTCAGGTGTCCCACAAGGGCAAGAAAGACAAGGACACGTCTTTTGAGGTGTGTTGCAGCCACGCTGGCAAGCTGGCCTGAATGTGGAGCAGCTCCCCTTGGAAGAACCCAGATACAATGTAGAGGACTTGGGGAGAGAAGGGAAACATTTGGAATGAGGATGGGTATGTCAGGGAGAAAAACAAGGAGGAAAGAAAATAATCACAGAATGGTTTGGCTTGGAAGGGACCTTAAAGAACATCTTATTCCAACCCCCTGCCAAGGGCAGGGACACCTTCCACTAAAATACCAGAGGAGAAAGGACACTGTTTGGAAAGGGAAACAAGCAAGGCACATTAAAGGAAAAAATTATCCAGCAGGCTGGCAAGATTAAAAAAGCAAAAACACTGGGACATAGGAGTAGAGGGAGACCTAATTTAAAAAGCCTCACCCAGAACACACCACCAGCAAAAAGCATCTGATGTGTCAGGGACAGAGACATAGGTTGCTGCGTGTCCCATCTCATGTCACTGCACACCTTGCAGCAAAGGACACAGCACCCAAACCCCGAGCCACTGCACAAGGGTGAGCATTTTGCTTTCTCATTTCTGGTCATTTCTGTACCAGCTGATGCCCACCTGCAGCCTTTTTTTGTGCTATTACTTTAAAAACAGCTACATTAGAAAGCTCCAGAAGCAGCAGCAGCTGCCCAGAAGAGTCAGACCCCATTGCAGGAGGTGCTGAGAGCACCAACCCTGTTCCCATCCCCACAGCTAAATTTGGCCTAGCTCATGAGCACACCGGCTGCTGGAGGTGTCTGAACACATCCAGGCTGTCAGGGCGAGGACTGGGTTGCACAGGAACCCACCAGAGCCAGGCAGCCTGTTCCCACCATCCCTTGCACATGCTTTTTCTTTTGAATTCCCAGCCTAAATAAGGCTTTGGGGAGGAAATTAATGACAAGCAAAGCTGATTACAAAGAACAATACAATGACTCAATCTGTTTCTTTTACCTCAATTGTATAAAGCTTTTACATTTATGAAAGTTTCTCTCAGTACACAATGAAACAGCCCTCTGAGGGAAGCAGTAATGGCCCTGGAGACTTTTGAGCAAGACTGGACAAAACACCACCGGAACAATCCCAAAGGAAGGCCCAGATGATCTAACAGGTCTTTTGCACCTTTAATTCCTCACCCTTTTCTTTCTCCTCCCGTTTCAGGCACGGGTTTTTTAGCTGCTGCTAATTAGATGTTAATGCGGGAGCAGCTGCATTTGCAGCACATGGTGTAAGCAAAAGGAAAATCATCGGGGCCCTAAATGACAACCAGATCACAGGCACGGGGGTCCTCATTCCCAGCATGGAAAATCTCCCTCTGGAAGCACAGCAGGCCATAAAATGTTGATATCCTTTCCACACCAGGATGGATTGCTCCTGCACCCACCAGCAGCTGCCTGACACTCATGGGTCACAACGGTGCCAGCTTTGGATCTCCTCCCTCTTCATCTCCACATCCAGCCTCTTCACCAGTGCATGGGAAGGACCTCCAAAATTTTTTTGCCTATCCAGAGACACCGGAAAAACCAACCAGCACAACATGACACCTCAAAACAACCTGAGTTTAGTTCAGTCATAATGGCAACCAACTTTCCTGGCTGCCCCTTTGTAGAGCGTCTCCCAAGAGAAGGCAACAGGATGCTCTCCTCACCACCTCCTGCTCCTCCCTGTTGTTTGCTGGGTAGTTTGGATCATCTCTAACACCCGTCTCCGTGAGCTGCAAGGAGCTGAACCGAGCTGTTTGTGATGAAATCAATGAGGTGATGCAGAAGCAGGAGTCTGAGTCCCTGCCCCTGGCACCCAGCCGCACCGGGGGACAGTCACCGAGGCTGTCACTGCAAGCACAACCCTAAACAGACTCGCAGAATCACTTCGGTTGGAAAAGACCGCCAAGACCATCGAGCCCAACCTGTGGCCCATCCTCACCTTGTCAACCAGAGCAGAGCACTGAGTGCCACATCCAGGCATTCCTTGGACACCTCCAGGGATGCGGGCTCCACCACCCAACAGTACTCAGAGATCACTCTGGAGATTTCTCCTGGCCGCATGTTGCCCTCTTTCATACCCCACTGGCTGAGGTACTAGGAAGGTACAGCCTTCCCAAACCACCCACCACATATTCCCTCCCTTGAACATGTCACTTCCCTCCAAAGTTCAGAAATTCAGGCTCTTTGGGTTCTGCGGATCCACCAGATGTTCAGACCGTCCGGGCTCTGCAATAGACTTTGTGCGGACCCATTTCTCCTATTACCCTAAAGTTCAGGAGTTCAAACTGCCTGGGTTCTGTAACCAAACCTGTTCAGCTTTAGGTCAGTACAGCCATCAAGACCCATTTCAAAGACATTAACACCAATTTCTCCTAAAGACCCTCATCCATCGAGTTGCTTGTAAAGACATCAGCACTCATCTTTCCAATCATGCTCCACTGGAGCACCTTCATACCTTGAGGTCCACATGGAAGGCCAAGAATGGATGGGGAGTCTCAAATGTGCAGCATTAGAGACCAGCTCTGCAGGTCAGAGCCCCACCACCAAGGCACCCCTATGGGCAGTGACCTCCCTCCCACCCCAGTACCTAAGCCCAGTCATGACAGGAACAAAAACCACTGTGAAAGAGACACATTTACGACCCTCCAAGAGGGAGCCCACTGACGGCTTAACGAGCTTTTTGTTTTTCAAGCAGCAGTTTTATATTTACAACCTGAAAGGGAAAGATGCAAGTAGGCAGGGATGATCAGGGGCTATCTGCTCCTTCTGCTCCTGACCCACTGCCATCCAACCCACATCTAAGCCATTCCGGAAAGCCATAAAAAACGACTGCATTTCAGCTTTTTTCCCCCTCCTTTCTCTCTCCCCTCCACTAAAAAAAAAAGCACCTTTTTTGGTGGTGCTCATTTCTTGTTAATGTTCACCCCAAGGAAAAGCATCAAATATTAATGCAGGAAGCTTCAGAGAGACCACACTGGAAACCAGAAGCCCCATGTGTTGTGGAGTATCCTAGTGGATGCAAGATCACACCAGTTCATCCCCAAGGCCTGGCTCTTTAATGCCTGGGAAGGAAGGAGGAGGCCAGAAGCTTTTATGAGCGCAAGGGATCACATTCCTGGGATATCAGCCCAGACTTACACTTAGAGGGGGAAAAAAACTCCAAACCCCACCACCCTTCTCCAGGATGCTGCACTGTTATTTATAAGCTTAATAGTGAAAAGAGAGGGCAAAACTCCCTGCTTTTGTTGGGGTTTTTTTTTATCCCCAGCATTAGAGCAGCAGAGAAATGCCTTTGGGCTGCTAGAGCATTCCAGCCACCAGCAGGAAGATAAGGCTCTTTCTTTGCCTCCAGATTCCTTGGCAGAGAGGAGACACATGGGGTTTAATTGCACACAGAGATGCCACAGCCCTGACACAAACATGATAAGAGCTTTTGTCCCGTGGAGGGTCCACCCAGCTGATAAAGACCCTGCCCCGAGCTCCTAAAACCCAGAAGAGACCTTTGCTGAAGAGTTGCAAGGGACTGCTGGGGAACATGGAAGGCCCAGACGTGCAATGCAACATCTGGGAGGGGAAGTGAGCTGTGTGCCATGGCAGCATCCCATACAGCACAGTGCCTGCTGCTGCACCACTGCAGGTGATGTTGGACACATGTCCCCCCCTTCCAGGGGAGGAAAGCGCCCCTGTGTGCTTGGTGGCAGCACCTTTGTGCCTTAATGCTGGGACTTGGTGATGTGATGGCTTTCCCAGCATGCAGCGCTGTGTCCAGCTCTGCGGCCTCCAGCATAAGAAGGACATGGAGCTGCTGGAGCGAGTCCAGAGGAGGCTACAGAGCTGCTCCAAGGGCCGGAGAGCCTCTGTATGAAGCCAGGCTGAGAGAGATGGGGCTCTTCAGCCTGGAGAAGAGGAGGCTCCAGATGAAACCTCAGAGCCCCTTCCAGTGCCAAAAGGGGCTCCAACAGAGCTGGAGAGGGACTTGGGACAAGGGCCTGGAGGGCCAGGGTAAAGGGGCAACGGCTTCCCACTGCCAGAGGGCAGGGATAGATTGGATATTAGGGAGAAATGCTTTCCTGTAGTGTGGTGAGGCCCTGGCACAGGTTGCCCAGAGAAGCTGTGGCTGCCCCATCCCTGGAAGAGTCCAAGGCCAGGTTGGACAGGGGTGAAGCACCCTGCTCTAGTGGAAGGACTCCCTGCCCATGGCCTTTAAGCTTTAAGACCCCTTCCAACCCAAACCATTCAGGGATTCTATGAACCCAGCTGCTGAGCTTGGGACATCTCTCCATCATTCCTCTCCATCCCCACACAAGCCCAGACGGGCAGCAGTGAGGCCCCAGAAACCCTGGGTGCACAGAGAAAAGAAAAGAGAAAAGAAAAGAAAAGAAAAGAAAAGAAAAGAAAAGAAAAGAAAAGAAAAGAAAAGAAAAGAAAAGAAAAGAAAAGAGAAAAGAAAACCTTTAAAGTGGGATTGAGCCTAAGCGCAGTGGTACTGCTCAGAGCAGGGCAGCCCCCTCCCTGGTCCCCTTCCCCAGTTATCGCTGCCCGGGGCTCTGCCCGGCGCCTGCCGATAATCAGGGAGCGCATTGAAACCCCGGCGCCAGACTGGATCCTTATCTCCTCCCAAGCAGGAATGCGGGATGGGGGCTGCCCCTGCAGCAGCTCCAGGACCAGGAGGAGGGGGAGGAAGAACCCCCTCCCATGGCCCCTGCAGACAGTAGAGCAGAAGCTGGAGAGGGCCGGGGGGGATATGGGGACCTCCGAGGGGCGCGCAGGGCTCGGTGCCCAGCCCCGGCTCGCAGGACGGCCGGAGGGGTCGGAAGCACCGCCCGCCTTGCGCAATTATCCCCGGGGATAATTACTCTGGTTCATTTCCTCATAAAGTCAAGGCCTGGGTGCAGGGAGCCCGGCTGGGAATGCCCGAGGCATGAGCCGGGGGGACGCGAGGCGACAGCCGGCAGAGCCACGGTCCCACCCCGGCTGGCAGGCAGCCCTCCCTACCCCCGAAAAGATGCAGGGGGAGAGCTGCGAGCCATTCTCAAAATAGCCCAAGCCCTTCAGGGCTCAGTGTGGGGACCCTCGCACCGTGGGGACCCTCTTTCCCGTGGGAGGGGGAGGAGGACGGGACCCTGGAGCCTTCCTCCCTGGCGAGGAGGGTGGCGGGCTCTGCTCAGCCCCAGTTTCCGGAGCTGCCCGGGGCTGATCTCCATCACCAACAGGACCGACAGGAACTTCCAGCCACGCAACACCAGAGGGGAGAAGGAGAGAAAGCGAGAGCCAAGCTCCTGGCTCTCTTTCCGCCCGCTGCCAGGTGGGACAGGAGCCATGGCTCCAGCCTGGCGTTCCCTCAGCTCCCTCCCGGCATGAGGGCTGGATGCTCTTAACACCCAAAAAGAGTTTCAAGTGCGTATTTTCACAATTAGGAACCCAGAACTTTGCCCTCAGTGGCTGGAAAGCATCACAGCAGCACCCATGGTGAATCCGTGCCGTAGGGACACAGCGTCCACGGACAGCAACCCCCAGCTTCATCCCTGCCAGGGGTTTCATGGGCAGCCACTCAAGGACGACTCTTGTAGATGGCATCAGAGCCCCAGGGAATTCGCAGCCAATTAAGGGGATATTTTAAAAAATCATAATAAGGAGCTAATGAAGTTTAGAAGCTGCCGACAGCAGCCGTATGTCTCAAATATGCTGGGTACAGTCGGTGCCGAGGTAATGCAACTGCAGGTATCAGCTCGCCTAATTAGCTACCAGAAGAAAGCCTAATTTAAAACAAAGCTCTTATTTTATTTATTTGCTGACAGCAGCAGAGCAATTCCCTCCAGCATGAAGTGAAAGCAAACACACTGCCCTCAAAATAAACCACCACGGGCTTTTTAATTTTATCCTCCAACAAGTGTTCCTTAGTTAGTCTTTGGCCGGNAACCCAAACGACAACAACAAAAACCCAACCTGCACTTCCATCAGCATCGCAGAGGACTTGCAAAGACAGCTTCCCACTTGTTATCTCCCTGCCACAGAAAACAGCAACCACTGGAACTTCTCTGCTGTGCATGAAAAAACCGTCTTTATTAAACTATCCCTAAGGAAGTGTCCCCGCTCTCCTATCCTCATTTGGGGTGATGAAGGGATATCCTTCATCGGCACATCCTCACTTCCATCACCCTGAGATGCCCAGGTTGGTGTCTGGCTCCAGACCACTGTTGAGAGGTGTAGGTCACCCATACAAGCCAAGGCTCCTGACCCTTCCCATCCCTTCTCTTTCTTCACCTCTGGATGCATCCAGAAGCAAATGCGGGGAGGGTAAAGAGAAATCCTAGAAGCATGAAGAGAGTGCAGGACCACTGTGATTTTATTTAGTATCTTTATTTATTGAAGTGCTTTAAATAGATATGGATCGACTCTCCCAGCTCTGGCTATTACAGCTTGAAAGGAGAGCTGCAGGCAGCTCTTGGATTCATGAGGCTACTGCCATGAATGCTCAGCTTCCCACTCTATGTGGGACCTCCTCCTGTCTTTCAAACTTCACCTGGGGCCCCTGCCTCCCCCTTCTCTTGCAAAACACAACGTCCTGGTGCCTCCACCGCTCCACATCCACATAAAATCCTCTTCACCACCACCAGCCTCAATCACCTCCACATCCAAGATTAAGCTACCAGCTCCACCACCCACCCAGTCAAATCCTTCACCTTTGTCACCTACTTCATATGGTCCAAGCTCATCCAAGTAATCAGGGAGTCATTCTTTCCTAGCAGCACGTCCTGCCAACCATTTATGGATTTATGAAAGCGGGAAGAGGCATTGCAAGCCTTTATGGACAACACTGGCTGGGCCCTGCATTTTTCTTCCCACTGATTGAAGTAATAATGCTCAGTTAAGGAGTAAGTAAAAAATCACATGATTTTTAGGCAGCTGGGAAAGAGGAAGAAAATCTATTGCAGTGGCCCTGAACAAGCACTTCCCCAGGGCTTCGAGGCAGAAAACTTATTAGACACTGCTCTGATAACATATTCAGGCTGAACCATTAGTCTTGGGCATATAAAAGGTGTAATAAAAGGTTAACTGCACACTGAGTAAGCATGGGGAAATGGGGTTAAAAACCCATAGAGGCCAAAGGCTGAGGGGTGGCAGCAGCTCTGGGGCTCAGTGGCATGCCCAGTACACACTCCTGAGGGGAGGATGCTGATAGTGGGCACCCACCTCCTGCCACGCAAGTGTCCAGGGACAGTTTGTCTCCTGCGTGTTTAAAGCTGCAGAGGAGTGAGAAAATCAGCATCCATAGCACCATGAGTCTGGTGAAAGATTTCCCTAGGGCCAGCATCCTGAATCATCCTCAACAATGCATTTTCTCATTCTGGCCTCATTTGGCTGGCCTGCTATGTACCAGTCCCAATACCCATCTTACAACACCTTTTCCTCCACAAACACAGTTCCTTTTCTTCTGTGTAACTCCAAACCAACCTTTTGTCCCAGGCACAAAGATCTGTGAGGTTTCTCCTGTGGGTTTCTCTCTGCATGGGTTTCCCATCCGGCTTCTGTAGGAATGCCGCAGCAAGCCAGCTGTGACCTGTAGCTACTTTTAAAAATTATCTCCACTGGTATTTTCTTCACACCTCGTGCAGTGATGGAGATGACAACACAATCTCAGAGGGGCCCCCTTTTTTCTTAGCAATCACCTGCTCCCCGATTGCCTCTTAAATCCCGTATAGGTCACCCAACCTGAGGAAGCCAAGCAACACAAAATAAGCTCGAAACAACCCCCACCCTGCTTTCAGACCACCTTAGAAACATCAAGTTAATTATTCTTAAGGGAAAAAAGATTAAAATCCATGTTTTTCATGCCCTCTCATACATGGATGAGAAGCTCATGGCATGAGCAAGTAGCAACCATGCAGCTGCTTTTTCAAGTTCATATTCCAGTGCCTCAGGCTCAGCCTTCCAAGCACACCCCAGGCTCCAGCCAAATTGCCCCCCATTTCTAGGGCTGGTGACTCCCAAAGCAACAGCCTACCAGCTCCACTGCTGTCCCTATAGATATTGAAGGCCACCACCTTCCTCAAAGGTGGCCACAGACAAGGTCCACCTGCAGCTGGGCGCCTGATCTCAGCATTATCCAGCCCAAGCCATTGCTTCCTCCCTCCTTCCCTCCCTCCCTTCAAGGCTGGTTTTCCAGGCAAAACAAGGATGGGAATTATTCAGGCAGCATGTGACATGACCACCAGAAGGAGGGCACTGCATTACTGGAGCTAAAAGTGGATCCCGGTTTCTATTGTCTATACTTTCGTACTGATGGGAAGAAAGCTGCTGCTCTGTAATCAGGCCTCTTCTGGCTGCTTCCCCACTTTCAGGGCCAACCAGGATAATGCAGCATTGCTTTCATGTGGCAAGAGAAGCTTATAAACAACACTATTACACTGCTACACCGCCGAAATTAAAGCTCTGCTCCCTCAGTCCCTCCCACAGGCAGCCTGCTTTGCCTCAGACTTATTTTCTTCTCCCAAAGTCTGCAGTACAGGGAACAGACTGAATCTGGTCCTGAATAAGCACTCGTGAAATTCAGTGACTCCAAAAATGATGTCCATTACCTATTTCTAAAAAGAAGAGTAATTCCTTACAGCTCTTGCTAATATGCTCTCAGCAAACACTTGTTACTTGTTTCCCTCACAGCAGAGCAGCTCCAGATCACGATTCACCCCAAAATACGAAAGTCTTCTCTTCACTGATGCATCTTCGCAGTTTTATCGTACTTTTTTGGTCCAAAATGATTGAGATTTAACCCTCCCTCATCCCATAAAAATTCAGATTCTGAGCTCACCCATACAGATCAAGCCTAAAACCTCCAGAGTGGATTCACTCAGCCAGAAATTAACTCAGCTGTGAAACATCACAAGGGGCAGTCACTTTCTCAGCAGTCTCAAAATAGAGGTTGTTTTTCTTTTTTTTAAATTAAAAGGGATGCCATCTCTCTGCATTATCTGGAATAAACACCCTGATGCTGGAAGAAAGCACACTTCTGCTTTCCTAGGTCCAGGTTCTCATTTCCGTAAGCTCCTTGAGAACCTCTTTCCAAGCCTTCTCCTGCACTGCATTAAGAGCCTGTCTCTGCAAATAACATGTTTTAAAACCCAGGGGACTCTGGAATAGGACAAATACCCATTTCACCCCCCAAATGACCCTAGTCCTTCCTCAGTCTCAGCTCCTCTTGGATTAAAGCATCTCCTGGGCAGCTCAGTTGGGACAAACCAGTGAGACAAGAGCCAGTTTATTATGGCACTGACCAAGGGAGAAATACCAACTAGACTCTGGAGACACTCTGAGGACCTGCAGAAGCATTGGAGAGGAAACCATCTCTAATGGAAGATGGTCTTCCCCCCACCATATTTCCCCTTGGTGCTCCATTTTCGGAGGGGCCAGGAACTGCTGCTCCCCAAAACCATGGAAAGCCAAAGCTGCAGAATAATCCTGGCCCAGAAGTCTACAATAACACAAACTCCTCCAACCTTTAGACCCGGTGGTTGACATAAATGCCCCACATCCAACATGTCAAGTGATTTCTTCCAAAGCTAGAAGGAAGCTTCCCCGCCTCTCCCTGCTGACCCAGGCATAGAATGGTCTTCTCCTGCTTCCTCTTCCATCTCAAACATCATTAGCAAAGGATCACTTCCTTCAAATAAAGGGCACCTGCCAACAGGTGCCTTTTGCCATGCCCTGAGAGTGGCTTTCAGCGCTTCCCTCATCTCGCCTAAGGTTTTTCCAGCATTTTTCTCAATCCTTCATTTATTTCCAGGAACCCCATCTCTGCTCGTACACTGTAGTCCCCTAAGCAGCCGAGCAAAGCCTGTTTTCCTATGGATTTGCTGCTCCAAATACTCCCTCCCACACTGGCATTTGTGTTCCCCAATAGTAGGTGGCAAGTGTTATGCTATTGATGTTTTGGGTTGGTTTTTTTTTAGTGGGATATTAATAGATCCCTCTCACTGGCCGACCAGCCTAAATAAAAACTTTATTGCTAATTTCCTAATCAGGCAGGCGCTTAATTACGAGACATCTACTTCTGAGTCAGAGGGAGGGGGATGCAGACATACAAACAGCATGGCAGCTAAGAAAAAAAAAGTCTGGATGTTTTTCAGGAAATGAAGCTAAAAAAAGAACCCCTCTCCCTCCCAAACAAACAAGCAACAAAAAGAAACAAATAATCCAGCCAGCCCAAAGATAAATCCATGGGGATTTTGGTGTTTTAGGCACAGGAGCTCCTCTTGGGGCAGAGGACAAGGTAGGCCAGAGGGGCTGGATCCCATGGCTGCTCCCCCTGTGTGTCCCATATACAGCACAGTCCCCACGGGCTGCGAGCAGATGATTTCCAAGCTGGCAGGTTGCAAACAGCTCCATGGAGCTACTCGGGGAATCAGATATTGTCTCCATGCCTTTAGTTTTGGGAACAAAAGATGTCTATCAGCTAAGAAAGTTTGCTGGGAGACCTCAGCACTTCTGCTTTTGGGTTTCTTTTAAAAGCACTTTCGCCCAGCTCAGATCTGATGTCTGTACAACTCTACAAGCAGCCTGCACATAACTTTTTCCACTTTTCCTCTGACTTTCCTCTCTGTAGCTGGAAAGAGACCACAAGGACAGCCCTGGTGCAGGGCACACCACTCCTGCTTTTCCAGTGAGCTGCAGGCACTCCCTTTCTGGGAAAAATTTCTTCCTTCGACTTCCTATCAAACTTGCAAACACCATGAACTCAAGAGACACTTCTTCCCAGAATCCCTGTTGTTTATTTAGAGGAACCCCAAGGCTTGGAAACAGCCCTGGACCTCAGCCCTAAACACACAGGACAGCAGAGTGCCAGGCAAGGGACCTAAATCATCTTTTAGGGAGGGTTTATTTTATAAAATCATCCTTCAGTAGGCCACGCTGGATCCCCCCCCACACCTACCGGGACGCAAAGCCCAGCCAAACTGCAGGATTCCAGCTCCTCTGGCTTCCCTGCTGGTTTTAGCTCTGCAACTCGACCCTCGGCAAAACATACGGTTTGCATTCTCCCCCCATAACTTCCCACAGACTCCTCCGCCCGCCTCCCCGTGGCACACAAACCCGAGCCCTTTTTCTCTCTGAGCCAGAAGTCGTGCTGGCAGCCCTTCCCATCCCTCTCCAAGGGAAGGAGATGGGCACTGGCAGAGCGGGAGAGGCTGCAGTAAAACCTCTCGGCTGAAACAGCTAAGTGGGCTTTGCTGTTTCATGCAGGGGTCATTAACATCCCGGCTGGATCTGCTGTGTCCCCTTCCAGCCAGTCCATAAACACTGAGGAAAACAGAGCCAGTGTGTCATTGGGATGTGGAGATGGAAAGGGAGGGGGAGCAGCATGACAAGAACCTGCTCTGCAAGGGAAGCTTTTCCTTCCCCAGACAGCCCGGGACCACTGGGGTCCCACATCCAACCTTGTCCCTCTGCAAAAGCCATAAACAGCATCCTTTAGGATGGCAAACAGGTCCAACAGTGCTCAGAGGATGTTCAAGGTTAAGCAGCAACTTCATCTCCTCTTTTCCCCTCCCTGCATGCAAAAATCATCTTTTCTTTTCCTGTTAGGCAGTTTTCATCTAATTTTCTGCTTCATCCAGCAGCCAGGCTTTTCCCCCTCAAAATGACTACAGCAGCCTAAGCCAGTCTTTGTTCAGCGCAGAAGCCTGATGCAGACGGAAGAGGGAAGTGGGATTTTTAAGGAGCATTACTCTGCCTTACCAAAAAGTGAGGCATCACCTTCTCCCAGCCCATGAGGCTGGGTGGAATTAAAAATCCTCGAGGGATCTCGCACCCCCTTCTTCTTCCCAGTGTCCTCAAAGCACTGCACTGGAGAGGAGCCCTACGGAGCCTGGGAGGGCTGTGGGACGGATGGATGGAGGGAGAGATGGAAGCCTCTGGCCAAATCAGCAGCAGCTGTGATGGAAACCAGAAGCCTTGCGGTCTGCGAGCCCGACTGCCTTCCCAAGGCATGCTGAGCATTGCTGGCGCACCTGCGTGTCCCACACTGGCCTCCTGGCCATGTCTGAGGCAAAAAAAACCCCCAAATCCTCTGAATTTCTGTATTTTTGACAGCACAGGACCAGCAAGCCCAACAGCTTCTTGGAGCCGAGCACAGCAGGGATTCCTCTTCGCAGGTATTAAAAACCACATTTCAGAAAGAAAAAAAGTAATCTATTTTTGACTTGTTTTGTGTTTAGGAGCGGTATTACTCAAGGTTTTAGCTGACAAGAGGAGGCCCTGCAGTAACCTGTGGCTTCCCCTACTCCTTATCCCTCAAGATCCTTCCTCGTCAGCTGCGACCCCATCTGCAAAGCTGGCGCATGGGTTTTTCCATCCCTGGCAGAACCAGCCCCAACACGCCCCAGACTCTGGGGGTTTGGCTATAAACTACAGAGGAACCTGCCCAATTTGCCCCAGTTTGCATAACCAGTTTATCCCAAGCATTTGTTTTAAAAGCTCAGCTCTGGTTAATCACTGTTAAGCCCAAGTAAAACCCAACCCCTCTTCCCAGCTTTCGCATCTTGCTTTTCCAGCTTTGGGCACAGCCAGCATTTTTATCTTGGTGTATAAAGTTTAGAAGCATGGAATATGTGCCTTGATGTCTTGTTTTATATATATATAATATATATCAGGATATCCAAAGGATCCACAACCCAGGATAGGGATTAGCCATGAGGCTGTAACTTCTGAAATCCAAACCTTGTCATTCACCAGTAGCAAACCATTAAGCACAGACACACATGGAAAAAAACAAGAGAATGAAAATGGGGAGGAAAACAGTTTTATAGCCCTTGGCAGCTCACATCCCACTTCATTACACTCAGGATCCCAGTCACCCGAGCAGCTCCGCAGCCAAATCCCCTCTCCTGTAACAAATCCCGTTAGTGCCGACACCGGAGCGTGGAAGGAGGCATTTGCAAGGCTCTGATTGCAGAAAAGCAGCCAAAATGATGCGCAAGGGGAATCAGACATCCTGCAGGAAAACCCGCTTCCACAACTGAGTCAGCATCTCCTCCTAAAGACCAGGGGAGGACAGGAGGAACTGCAGGCCTGGGGAACATGCATGGATGGACCTGGCAGGGGAGCCCCAAATGCCACCTCTTCTTCTTTCCAGCCCAAAGTGGCCCCAACAATGAAAATGGATTCAAGCATGAACCCAGCAGTGACATCACATCACCAAATGCTTATCCCCAAAACACAGACCGATGGAACTAAGAGGAGAGCCTATGGAGCAGCGCAGAGATGCCACAGCCCAGGGAGGAGCTGGGAACACTGGGAACAGCTTTATCCCAGCCTAATTCAGATTTCCAGCAATACTTGACCCACTCTGTGAAGATGTCCCCCAGCCAGGGCCCAGACAGAAGAAGAGACAGGACATTTAAGCTTCTCCAAGATAAGCTGGAAGAGAAAACCCTTCAATGAACACTGTCTCCAGCACAGCGACCCAGACCACTGATTACTTTTAATTGCTGTGTAATTGGACTCTGGGAGCCATGCTTTCATTTTAAGCCTGTCTCTATATTTCACATCTGTTAAAGGGGGAAAGAAAAACCTTCAAAAGTAATATTCCAGTGCAGGAACACCGTAGCACCATCCAGCAACTGCCAAATCAGCCGTGGCAGCAGGGAGGCAAAGGTGGCACCCCCAGCCTGTTTGGGATAAACAGGGTAGAGAGAGGTGCTGGAATCCCACACCTGGCAGCGGCCATCCCAAAGGAGGCAATGCCTCCAGGCCAGACCACGGCAGACAGCATGGCCACATTGCAGGATCCACCCTCATGACCAGCAGTAATTACTACCTTCAACTTGCAGGGCCCTGCAAAGCCCTCTGAGATGCCCCTCCAGGTGAGGGTGGGGATGCTTGTTCAGCTCCACAGATGAAAAGCAAGCAGCAGACCACATTTTTTTCTTTTTTTTCAGTTGTTTTAAATAGCAACCACTTTCTGGCTGCTGGAAAACACCCTCCCTTCTGTTCTCCAAGCCAACCCAAACAGATGGAGCCAATAACACAGCTGGGTGATGGCGTAGGATGGTGAGGGCTCATCAGGGGAAGAGCAGCCCCCACTCACAGACCACAAGAGGGGGAACCAGACCCCCTGAAGAGCCTGTCAACCCAGTGGAAGAACTTCGGTTCATCCATCTCCATAAACCCCTGCAAAGTCCTGTTATGAATCACGAAAATTAAAAAACACCTCCAGGATCACTGACTCCAGTCTTTGACTGAACACCACCTTGTTGGCCAAGGGATTGTCCTCCATCCCAATTGCTCTCAGTCCTCCAACTAGCAGTCAGAAAGAATTACAGTTTCTCCGATATCATGTGAGTCCACTGGAGGGTCAGGGAAACAAGGTCTTCACCTTGGTGCCTTCAGCCACTGCTGTGGATGCTCCAAACTTCACAGCCTGGAAAGCACTGAGGACACTGCTGACAGCAATGCTGCATCCCAGGCATCTCCCTTCTCCCACTTAAATCTGTCCCAAGGGATTTCTGGGTTCTGCAACCTCCTGCCTAAGGAAAACTCCCACATTGTACAGTGCAACACAACTCTTTTAATAGCCTCCCACCTCCGCAAGCCACCCGTCCAGAAAGCCTGGATTTGGCTGAAAATGTCTTGTTCCTCCATCCTTCCACCACGCCAGGAGATGCAGGTACACCCAGGAACCCACCCAGAGGTCGGCAGCCCAAACTGCTCCTTATTTGAGTCATGAAATAGGACCTGTAGAGGCATTTAAATGCTTTTGATGTGACGAGAAGGGGGCAAGCAGGGGTCACTTCCATGCCAGTGGCAGCTCCCAGGGACGAGAGGCACTCCACAAAAGAAAAAGACTCACAAAGCAACAGCATGACAAAGTCCAGGTGCAGAAAACCTTGCTCTCACCTCAGCGGCGCCCTCACCTCCCATCACTGAAGAGCCACCACATCCGTCTCCATACAGCTCCAAGACAGAGGGATGCCTGGCGGGGAGGAGCATCATCATGCCTTCCAGGAAGGAGCATTCCCCATTTCCCATCCTGCACTCAAGTCCTCTCAGACTTGTTTTACCTGCACTTGGACAGCCTTTGGTTCAACATATCAAGGTGTGCTGAAACTCAACCCTAGGACAAGAAAAAGCATCCAAAAATGATGTCACATGCAGCAACATCAATTCCAAGAGCATTTCTCCACCTCTATGAAAGCTTTTTTTCACTCCCCACACCTCTTTCTAGCATTCTGTACTATCCACCTGCATGGACCCTCAGCTGATGCCCACAGCATCATTCCCACAGAGGCCCCAAGCCCCCTCATCTGCACTCAGATGTCCTTGTCTCTCCTCCTGCGGTGGCCCCCACTCAAGAAGGAAGCGGATGGATCTAATATGCATTAAACATCTCAAAATGAGATTTTCCATGCTCTTTCAAAGGGAAACAATCTCTCAGCTTTCGCACTCAGCGCAGGCTTGTGAAGGAAGGGAGCCAGGGGCAGCAAAGGTTATTCATGGGGTCTTTATGGAAACCACACTGGCGGGACCCCCCGGAAGCAGGAGAGATGCTGGGATCTGACTTTTGTGTCTGGCTCCACAAGGGGGTTGTACTGATTAGGCTGACAGCCTGTATTCACAGCCCTGGGTATTCCAGATGGGAAGGGATCACTTGTGGCCCAAACCAGCCCTTTTCCTCCTCCTTTGTTATTCCCATGAGATGTGGGAATAAACTGGGGAGAGAAGCAAGGGCAGCTGTGTATGTACACAGGTGTTATGGACTCGCGGAGCCAAGGGAGACCCCCACAAAAATGCTCCCCAAATCCATACAGGTCTTCTTTCCTGAGGGGACTTGCTTCCCTGGAGAAAAGGACAGCCCAGACCTTGAATTCCAGGAGAGAAAAGCTCTGCTTGCTTTTCTTCTTGCATAACCAGGTATATTATTACTCTTAAGTAGTAATATAAGTAAAAACTGTCTCAGCTTGTGCCCCTCATCTCCCAGGGTATAAAAAACAACCACAAACAACACAACACACCAGCACTACCTTAAACTTACACAAAAAACAAAGCCAAAGGGGAAAAGTAGCTCAAAACCATTTGATTTTTAAATGCTGGGGGACTGTGTCAGCCACGTCCACCCAGACCAAACTACGCATGGCAGACAGTGGGATGCAGCTCCTGATATGTATTTCAGGAGCTGCATTTATATTGGATAAACTAAGTTTCCTCCCAGGAGGAAACTTTGTGCCATGGTCAAAGTCCAATTTTGGGACTCCAGTGCCACTACCATGTCTGCCATCCCCATGCTCATACCCCACATGGCTTCACAGTCATTCCCAAGGCCTGGAACCTGGTAATTCCTCCTCCCTGCAGCAAGGAACTAGCTGAAAAGGGGATGTTTCCCAGCACCTAAACAAGTGAGGGCTTGGCCATCAATTCTAGTGGAGAGGGGCTGAAACACAAGGAGAGAAGACACCGAGGCCTCCATGGATGCTCCAGCCAGGCAGGAAAGGGAAGGGGCCCGCCAAAGCCCATGGAAAGGTGCAAAGTAGAGTTCACACACAAGACAAACACATTTTTTGCCTCTCAGGCTGTAGCACACCCTGCCTGCTGCTGAGCATTGTGGTGACATGGGCCTTGCTTTGCTTCCATGCTTTTTCCTTTTCCCCAACTGAATTTCTCCATGGAGGAAGATTGGGCTACCCACAGAAACATAGGGTGCCAAACTTGTCACCACTGTCCCTTGACCAGCCTTATCCCAAGACACACCTCCAACCATCACGAGCTTGGTTTAAAGCCTACAGCTTCAACACCGCTCCAGTTACACCAGTCAGCAGCACCTGGACCCCAGTTTGGTGAGGAGGCCCAGGCCCCACCAGCCCGGGTGTTTCACTACAAACCTAACCCAGCTACATCACACCTGTGTGGGTCTGGGGGAGCCCTCTGAAACAGGGAATAGCCTCCCTAAGAGTGGGAGAAGCCACCTAAGGCAGGAGGGGGCAGAGGAGACCCGAGTGGGGCCGGCCCGGCTGCGGCAGGGAGGGACTCGCAGGAGATTAAAGGCAGAGTGCAGGACACGCTGGAGCAAGCCCCATGCTAAATAATTCCTGCTTCCCTTCCCTTTCCTCGTTTTCCAGCATGGCTTCACCCAGCCTTTCCCAGCCTGGCTGGCGTTTGATCTCAGGGCTCGCTCTGCCTTTCCTTCAGCAGAGATGCTGAGCCCACTAAAAATAAAAAAACAGGGGGTTGAGCCCCTTTAAAAAAAAAGAAACAAAACAAAACGCAAATAGCAGAGGGATGAAAAAAAAATCTCCTAAAAATCCAAGCTCAGCAAACATGTGGCTGCTACCAGCCTAGCCCAGCCCAGCCCATCGGTTTGGGATGGGGAACGGGCTCCGGAGGAGAAGGAGGAGGAGGTGGTGGAGGTGGTGGAGGAGACGGCAGCTCTTCCCTTTGCCGAGGAGCAGGTCTGGGGCTGCCAGCCCAGCGCATTCCTGTGCCGTGAGTCAGGCCTCCGAAAACCAGGAGGCTTCAAAAACAATACTCCACGCAGCCTTTGGGATGCTTTGCTTGTCTTCTGGCTATTTGGCCTCCCCCATCTGAGCGCTTTGCTCCCCAACGGGACCAAAACTGCTTTATCTCAACCCCCAGCTGGGACCCTCAAGAACAACATCGCTTTCCGTGCAGGAAGCCCAGCGTGAAGCTGAAAGCAAACCCACACTCCAGAACTGCCTCGACAGTAAAAATCCAAGTGCCAGCTGAGTCTGCAGGGCTGTAGGGACAGGGAGAGGGAGGTTTTAGGGAGTGTTAGGGAGGGTGCTGCATCCAGCGAGGGGCCTCCAGGCTCCCACCAAGAGAGGTCCCTGGGAGGGCGGGTGTGAAACCAGACATCAGAGCAGCTCTCTGGGCCTTTCTGCCTCTCCCAAGCCAAAGCTCTGCAATTCCCAGCCCTAGTGCAGACCCACTGCTGGTCATGAAGGATTTCTTCCAGTGCTCTAGCCTAATGTGAGGAGAGACATCACTCAAAAGCGGCTGGTTCACTGTGTCTGGGACACCATGAAGGCTCTGCTTTTTGGAGATGCAGCTCACACAACACTCCCTTAAGGTCCTGAGCTCTGGCAGAGCCAGGGAAGGATTACCCAAGCTCTCTTCAGCCCAAGGTGAACAGAAGGAAGTCACAAACTGGTTTGGGTTGGAAAGGACCTTGAAGTTCATCTCATTCCAGCCCCACCGCCATGGGCAGGGACACCTTCCACTATACCAGGACCCTATCCAACCTGGCCTTGAACACTTCCAGGAGGAATAAGACTCCATGTCACCAGACACAGATTCCCTGCCCAGAGCCCAGCATCCCAAGGGCCAGGGCTGTGTCAGCTTGGTGCCACCGTGCTCTTACTCACAGGCAGGGGTGGCTTGCACAATACAACTGATTACAGCAAATTACAGTTTTGAAGATTATGGAAAACCAAAATCGGAGCCAGTGGGCCTTCAAACACCACAGAGGAGCTGACGGCAGCCACTGAGCAGCTCAGGCATCCCTTGCACCCCTGCTAATCTCCCCTTCCCATGGTGAGACGCATGGGGCAGAGGGAATGGGCTGATGATTTATCTCCCCCTGCTCCCCCCACCCCCCCTCCTCTTGTTCCATCAAATGTTTTCACTTGCATTAGCATTGCTAAAGCTGGGAGGATATAAATGAATAGGAAACAGCAGGAACCTGTGGCTTTATGGCACCAACATCTGCTGTAATGAACTCCTCAGACTCCATACAGCTCCTTCCCTCACCTCGCAGCATTCTTGGCCTGGCACTGGCCTGCCAGCCTGGCTTTGCCCAGCAAAGCCCAGCTCAAGACTCTCCTAAAACCCCACAGGGCACCAGGATGATCCTACCGGCCACAAACACGCTGGGAAGGAGAAAGCCATGAGGATGCCACTGCTATAAAGGGAAGGAAAACAGAGATCCTCACAGCATCTTGGCTTGCTTAACTGACCCAAAATACAGATCTGTTTTTTCTATATTTTTATATATAATTCCTGTTCAGCTAGGACAGGGATGGAAAGGGAACCAGCATCTATAGGACCAAAGGGACTCACAGGACCATACAGAGATGAAGGATACAGCTGGACAGTCCAAGCTCCTTACAGGGTCAGCTTTTGGTTTCTAAGCAGAGAAAATGCAAGCTGGATTTCCTCCCTGCCCCCCACAACTACCATTTCCAAGAGATTCTGCCCTCTCTAAAGTAGTGTTTTTCCATTTCTCTGCGTTTTTTTCTTGTTTCAGTATGTCACTCTGCTGCTACCATGCACAGAGAGCACCTGCTTCTAAGAGAGAGAGGGCTCCACAACCAAGCAGCTGAAGGAGAAGGAGACAAAAAAACCCAAGGAGATCCTTCCACACACACTGTCCTCAAGCCTCCACTTCCAAAGGGCAGGATTTGATAGGCAACAGGTCTTGGAGCAGCTTTTCCCCAGCCATATGGTCACGATGGCAGCAGCAGGCAGGCAGCCTCCTGCCACCCATGTCCTCATGCTGCTGGGTGACAGCAGTGCTGCTATCCCCCCTCCATCCCTCTATCGCCAGGTGTTTTTCTGATGGTGGTAGGGCAGAAGGATGGAAGGACGTTCCTTCACCAGGATGGCAGCATCATACCGTCCGTAAACACCTTTGTCAGCTGAGCCCCCACCTCCAGCATCACCCTCTGGATTTCAGCTGCCCTTCTACAGCCTCTGAGCAGCCCTGCAGGGAAAGACCCTCAAGCAAGCTCCAAGTCCTCACACCAAGCTGTTTTTCTACCCAGAGGAGCACACACAAGAGCAGGATCAATCCTGGAGAGCAGCCTGGCAGGTAAAGCCCCCTCCCTGAGCAAAGCCCCAGGCTCAGGGAGGGGGGTCATGCTGGGAGCTGGGTTCCCCCAGCAGTGGTCCTGGGGATGGATGAGTGGACGAGATGCTTTCTGGGTTTCAAACCTCCATCCAAAACAACACTTCTACTCCCACACTGCAAAACCCAACACAAACAATATGTACATTCTTTGTTATTAAAAGAGAAAATTGTTTTCTGGGCGATGCCTCTCCCTAAAAACCAGGCAAGGATGGGGAAGGGAGTGGATGATCACCTGGGCTAAGCACCCATCTTGGCTCCCTCCTCGGCATCATCACATGCCATCTCTACACAATTCTTCTGAAGAAACACTAATTATAGCTCTCCAGCTAAAAACTCTATTATACACACACATACATATGCCAGATTAGCAGCGTGCCTTGAGAGAGCTCCCCAGACTCAAACTGAGCCAAGTGGGTCAGGTTTAACTTGTTTTTTTTCTTCTTCATTCCCTCCTCCCTCCTTCCCAGTTTTATTTCAACCCTTGCATGAACTTGGTGCACACAAAAATAAAGAGGATGGAGCCAGGCACCAACACAGTGGCATCCCCCCAACTCCCCTCAGCATCCACAGAAAGCTTGGACACTGCTAAACCCAAACCCACAGCAGCCTGGCTAGGCTAGCCCGGCTAATCCAGCCTTCCCAAACCCCTGGCATCCCATGCCATGCTGAGCCTCCGGGCCCCTCACTGCCCATCCCCCCACTGCCCACTGTCCAGCCAAGCAGGACACCAGTTGCCAGCTCGCAAACCGCTCCCTTCCCACTGAGGGAGAGTTTCTTCTGGCTGGAGGACGCTACTGCAGCAACGTCCAGGCCCCTGGATAAGTCAACAGTGCCATTCCTGTTTCCCATTTGCCGAAATACACTGGATCTTTGTGTGGAGGAGGCGGAAAAAATATTAATCTAATTAGACTCCCTCCCTAAAATTCCTCGTCACCTTAATTACGCTTCAGAAAAGAAGGCTTGGTTCATTTTCCTAGAAAATCAGCTTGTCAGGAGGAGCTTTCAACTCCTTAACAAGACAAGTCTGTGCTTTGCGACGCATCCTCAAACCCTCGCGAGGAGCTGCGGGGAGCGAGAGAACCCGAATTCCCACCGGGATGACGACCTTGCCCAACACGGTTGGTTATAGTCTCTTCCAGCCTAAAAAAGCCATCACACTTCAACACACTTCTGAACTCTACACTCGAGCACATCTTTTTATACCCAGAGAATAAACACCAGTGCCTTTGCTTTGCCACTGCCGGAGGATGACAAAGGACAAAATCCTGAGATGCTGAGGATGTTCATGAGTTGTGGAGTGGATGGGGGGGGTAATATACAGCAGAAAGGCTAAATTTGATCACAGGAGTCCTAACGAGAGAGGGCAGCAGGAGAGACGTGCCTCTGTTCCTCGTCTGTGGCAGGGATTACTAACGGAAGGGCTGGATTTAAGTGCATCTCAATCACAAGATTGGGTTGCACACAGGAAACTTTGAACAGCCGTAGGAAAAGACCACTTGGCTGCCCGGCCATCAATCGCTCGGCTTATAAAAATGCAGACTTAATAATAATCATTTAAAAAAAAAAAAGAAAGAAAAAAAGACAAAAAAATCCAGGCTGAATAGATACTTATTTGACCCACCGCCGGCACTACTACAAACAGGGCCGGGTTTGTTTTGCTTTTGACAAGGAAAAAAAAAAATATATATATACAGATAGAGAGAGATATAAGGAAGGGGCACGGCGAGGCGGGCAGGGAGCGGCGCTGGCAGCTCGCATCCCCCGGAGCATCCCTCCCGGATCGGAGAGTGCTGCCAGCCCGTATCCCCGCGGAGCATCCCCCCCGGAGCGAAGAGCGCTGACAGCCCCCACTCACCCGGAACATCATCTCCCCCAGACGGGAGCATCCCCCCGGCGCGGAGAGCGCTGCCAGCCCGCATACCCCGCGAGCATCATCCTCCCCGGGAGCATCCCCCTGCAACGGCGCGGAGGGCGTCCAGCTTTCCCCCCGCCAACCCCCCAACCTTTATATTAAAGAAGAAGAAACCAGAACACCAACTCGGCGTCCCAAGGCCGAGCACCTCAACCGCAGTGAACTTTTCTGGGGGGATGCTGCCCACCCTGCAGCCCTCCTTCGCCCCCCAAATTTGTGCCCACCTTACCTACGGCGGCCAGCGCCCGGCGGAGCAGCAGCGCGGGGAGGAANCCGGCGGAGCAGCGGCGCGGGGAGGAAGAGGGCGAGGAGGAGGAGGGAGAGGCGGCGGGGGCCGGGCGGTGGCATGGCGGCGGCAGCGGGATCGGCAGCGGGACCGGGAGGGGAGCGCTGGCCGGCCGCCCGCCTCGCCACACTGCCGGGCTGCCCGGCG
>VZRR01008412.1:1972-32613 GCA_013398015.1 Oreocharis arfaki
CAGGCCCCCCAAGGAGGGCGCAGCCAGAGCCTTGGCCCCGTCATGGCAGCCCTCCAGCTGCTGCGGAGCCCTGGCACTGCCTCTCAACTCCCAGGCCAGACAGGGCAGGCAGGACGAGCTTCCCCACTGCACTGGGCACAGCATTTGGCCATGACACCCTATCAGGGGGCTCCAAGTCACGTGCTAACTGAGCTGGTGCCTACTTGCTAACTGGGCTGGTGCCTACTTGCATGGATCCCATCCCATCCCATCCCATCCCATCCCATCCCATCCCATCCTCTTTGCCATTCCCATCCCCTTCTTCATCCCCTCCCCTCCGCATCCCCATCCATGTCCAACCCCCATCTCGTCCCATCCCGTCCCATCCTGTCTCAGACCATGGCCCCCGCCTCTCACCAAGGTAGATGAGCATGTTCTCCATGGACATCTGTTTTTTCACCACCAGGTAACTCTCTGTCCCCAGGCAGTGCAGGATGGGCAGAACTTTCTCCGAGTAATGCAAGGGCCGCTCTGTCAGTCAGGGGACAGGCAGGTCTCAGACAGTGTCCCCTGGGCGAGCTCCCATCCAGAGAGTGTCACATTTGTGTCCTGAGGGTCTGCCATGGTCTTGCCACTAAACTATGTCCCCAAGTGCCACATCCACATGTCTTGTCAATCCCTCCAGGGACACTGACTCCATCACTGCCCTGGGCAGCCTGTGCTTCTTTTGTCAAAGGAATTTTCTCAAATATCCAACCTAAACCTCCCCTGGCATAACTTGAGGCCATTTCCTCTTATCCTGTCACTTGTTACCTAGAAGAGACTGACCCCCACCCACTGGCAGCAGGAGCTCAAGGCACCAGCAGGTAGGACCAGAGTCTCATCCTGCTCCTGTTGATCTCTCCCTTGCTGCTGCCTATAGGCAACATAGGGCTGCTCACTTTGGTGGCTGGAGAACCTGGACACCTCCCCCTGACGCCATGATGACCAGGGAAAGGCAACACCCCCATCAAGCTTCAAAGGCACTTGAATTCCTAAGGATACAGAGAGACGTCCTGGCCCAAACTCCAGCCCATCTGCAGTACTCAGCCATGTGCAAGGTGGATGCGGTGAGCAGCTGTCCTCCCTGAGCACCTGGAGCCCATCCCAGATTGCTCCATGGTGCAATCACAAGGGGAGATTTTTCATACCAATCCCTATATCCATTCCCATCTCCATCCCCATACCCATCCTTACTCCATCTGTATCACTATGTCCATCACTTTTTCCATCCTCATCCCCACTTCATTCCCATCTCTAACTTCATCTCCATCTGCATCTGAATCTGCATCTCCGTCCCCATCTGCATCTGCATCTGCATCTCCATCTCCATCTCTCTCCCCCTCATCACCAACCTCACGCCCCTGCACCAACCTGCCTCTTCCCTCTCATTCACTTCAAAGCAGCTCCAGTAGTCCTTCTCCTTCGTAACAATTTTCCGCCGGTCCAGGATCTCGAAGGTGAGCTCCTCAGCTGTCATTGTGGCTGGGATCTGAGAGGGAGGGGGCAAGTCTCCATCAGTCGGCACCCAGGGCCCTTCCATCCTCACACCACAGAGATGCCAGCTCAGCATGAGTCTCCATGCCACTACAGAGGCTTGGACATACAACGAGAGGACCTCTGTCCCCTCTTCACCCTCTGCATCCTCTGCCCGACTGCTCACCTTGACGTGCTGCTCTGTCTCTGTCTTCTTCTCCTCCAGGTAGACAGTGCAGATGAAGTCCCCAGCTTGCTGGAGTGCAACAGTAAAGTGTTTCAACCCACAGTTTCCCATGTGCGGGCAAAATCCCCCTCAACAGTGTGGACATCCCCTGCCCAGGGCATGTCCAGGAGATGCTACAGTAGACACTGGGGGCCCCAGGAGAAGAGGTCCTCATGTCCAGAACCCACCTGTGTTCCACTGGATGATGCCTCTCGCATCTTCATGATGGCTGTGATTTCGTCCTGCTGCTTCTTCATCTCTTGGTCATTGACCTGCCAGGGAAGAGAAGCCATCAGGGCTGACCAGTCCATTGTGGCTCTAGGCTTCAGGTTTCCAGGGCTCGTAAAGACATGGTCCTCCTTCCCCTTATCTCCAAAGCAAGATGTCTGCAGACAGAGCAGACCCATCCTCCTCCTTCTTCCACCTCTGCATTCCCTGTGAAAGTCCACAAGCTGCAACCCAGGGGTGAACTTACATTAAAGATCTCCACATAGTGGCTGATGAGGTCCTCCACCACACGTCCTGCCTTGTAGTCCTTCCCATCCGTCTGGAAGAGTGTAGGCCCAAAGACAATGGCCAGGTTGTGTGTGTTCATCTGGTTCTCCCCAGAGAAGCACTGGATCCTGTGGGGAACTCTGTCAAGATCTCTGCCCCAGAGCCCCCTTGAGACTCCTCCCTTCAACCCCCATGAAGGACACAATGCTTGGCATCAGGCACAGCTTGATCCCAAACTCCTCTCCTTTCCTTGCTGGGGATATGAGCCAAAGGATGAAGGCTCTCCCACATCCCAGAGCCCCCCAGGACCTCACAGTGGAGAGGTTGATGCTGCCCAACAGGTCGATGCCATACCGGAAGAGGTGATTGATGAGTGCCTTCAGCGTGGCCCGGTTCACCGGAGGGAGAGCAGCCAGGAGCTGCCGGTACTCGCCAACCTTTGCCTCCTCATCCTCCAGCGCTGCCAGAGGGAGAGAACAAACATGGAGGAGCACAAAGCAGAGATTAAGGCTCAGGGCCACACCATCCCCTCTGCAGACTCCACTTCCCCTCTTCCGTCCCACCGTAGGGATGGAGTATCCCAAATCCATGAGGCCAGAGAGCATCCCGGGTCTGCAGAGTTGCAGCATGCCGGGGCTGAAACATGCCAGAATCATGGGATCAGGGTAACCCAGCTCAATGGGGCTGGAGCATCCTAGCTCAATGGGAAAAGAGCATCTCAGCTCCATGAGGCTGGAACCTGCCAGTTCCAAGGTGCCAGAGCATCCTAGGGCTGGAGAATCCCAGGTCCCTGGGGCTAGACCACACCTGCTTTATGGGGCTGGAGCATCCCAGACCTGTGAGGCCAGGCTATCCCAGCTCCATGGGGCCACAGCATCCCAGCTCTGCAGGGCTAGATCTTCCCAGATTCATGGGAACAGAGTATCTCAGCATAAAAGGACTGGGGCATTGCAGCATCATGGGGCCAGAGCATCCCAGTTCTACAGGGCTGAAGCATCACAAGGCTAGAGCATCCCAGCTCTCTGAAGCCAGAGCATCCCAGCTTCATGGGTCTGTAGCCTGCATCTGTTTTTCTGCTGGGTGCATCTATCCCCAGTGTCTGGATCCAGAAGGGAAAGGCAGGGGAATCTGGCTGTCTCCCCCAGCTCAGCCCCACCCTTGCACGAGTCTGCACAGGGGCAGCGTGAACATGCTCCACTCTCCACCCACCACTTGAGACTCCAGCACAGGGGAACATGTGGAGCCCAGACATGATTCTCCAACCCATGAAGGGGACAAATAGGCTGCACGGAACCGGGTAGCCCACGCCCCTCCTCCTGCCACCCCCAAGCAGCCCCCAGGGCTCACCCGTGGCCCACAGCCAGTCCAGGGCCCACCGCCGAGTGAAGAGCCCATCCCCAAGGTCACGGAAGAAGCGTTTGAGGGTGTTGGCCACATCGTCCACCTGGTGCTCGCCCTCTTTCAGGCGGACACGGCGTGCATCCCGCTGCAGCACCTCCAGAAGGCTGGTAGTCTTGGAGTTCTGCCCACTCTTGCGGTAGATTCCCTCAGACGTCAGCCCTATGATGGAGACAGTGTGGATGAGACCGCCTGTGCAGGAGACAGACCCCACTCCTGGCCCCCCAGCTCCCCATCAAACACTGCCAGGTGCCACAGAGTATCCCATCCCGCAGGTGCTCCTGTGACTGGAGCCAAAGCCCTGCTGCAGATGGAGCCCTCCCACAGAGCTGGAGCAGATGTTCAGGGAGGGAGAAAAACACGTATCACAAGCACTCTGGGGTCTCAGCCTGCCATGCCACACCGGTGGGGTGACCCGAATGCCATGCTCTGGTCCCCGCCAGCATCCCAGGACTTGACCCATACCGCACTGAGTGATGTAGTCAATGCAGCGGTCCACCAGCAGTGGGACATCCGACTCCGTCAGCTGCTGCTCCGACAAGGTGTCTCCCGAGCTGCCCGCAGCCTTCTGGATGGCGTGGACCCAGCCCAGGAAATCTAGCTTCCGCTCCCCTTGGATGTACAGTGTCCTGCCAGCATGCCTGGGCTCAGCAGGGGCCTAGGTGCTCCCCCACACCCTACTGCATGTCTGCAACCCCCAGGAAGGCTGGTCCTGGGGGCCTGTGGGTGATCCCAACTCAATTCTGGGGGTCTAGAGTCATGGTAGGGAGGGTAAAGTCACTCCAGAACAAGGAGGGGTATTTGGCTGGGGGGGGGGCCCTCTCCCCCACCCTCTTACCTCCGCCTCTCCACCAGCACCAGAACCTCATGGTCCCCCTGGATGGCTGGAAAGGAAGGCAGGCAGCCCATCACCTAAGGGAATATGGGGTGCCCCAGCTCCCCTAGACCCACATGCTGTGGGAGGCTCTACCAGCAGGTCCAGCTCCAGTCTAAATGGGACAAGCAGGCATGGGGTAGAGGATGGAGAGGGGGAAGAGGATGAAGAGGAAAAATAGCAGCTGCATTCCCTCGCATTCAAGGGACACTGAGCTCCATAGGAGCAATATCCACCAGACTCCCACCAAAAGCTAGGTGCACCGTAGAGGAGGATTCGGGGGACATGCCCTCCCTCCCAGCCAGGGGGTCCTGCCAGCAGGGCAGGGATACTCACAGAGCTCCTGCAGCTTGCGTAGCTGCAGAGGCTCCTGCCGACGGCCATCCTCAGAGCAGACATGGAGCGTGGAGCCCACCAGGGCAAACCAGCCCTCCTGGGCACGCTCCAGGGTGAGACCCCCCTTGTAATGCAGTCGGCCAAGCCGCTCAAAGTCCAGTGCCAGCAGCTCCTCGGCGCAGGGGTGGACAAACGACTGAGCCAGGGAGGAGAGGAATCCATCAGCACCACTGTGTCCAGTTGCCACCAGCCCCCAGGGCCACCCCAGGCCCCTGCATCCCACCTTGGCAATAGACTTCAGCCATTCTCGAGCAGAGTCAGGACTCTCCAGCCCGAAGAGGTAGAGTCGATCTGCCTCGGTGTACACCTCAAACGTGCTCTCGATCCTTCAGAGGGGAGGAAAAGGGGAGCCTGAGTGCCCACAGGGGTGGGATAGAGCTGAGTGGGTGATAGGGGTGTTCCAGAGGTGGGAGCATCCTGTTGCATGGCTGCTGATGGCTCTGACAATGGCTGATCCAATGTGGGGTCCCCCCAGCACAGCCCAGGGCACTCCAGCATCCCTATGCTGCCAGACACATTCCAACAGGGGACACAGGGACTGCACAGGAGCCACAAAATGGTTACAAATGAGTTGGACTGGGGTTCCAGAGGGATCACAAAGCAGCTGCAAAGAGGTCGCAAAGGTCTTACAAAAGGATTGGAAAGATGCTCCACAGGGGCTGCAAATTATTTACACAAAATTCTTGCAATGCTGTTGGTTCATGGGCCATTGGTGGGGTTGGGGACTACAGTCCCTTCCTGCCATCCCTCGTGGGTGCCACTGCAGCTGTGCCAGGCCCTGCAGGAGCGGAGGGGCTGTTGGGGTGCTCCAGGGGAGTGCAGCCTTACCCATGGGCATGGAGTGGGTTGTTCACCAGGCAGACGATTTCCTCCACCCTGATCTCACCATTGGGCACAGCGTTGCGATCATTCTCATAGTAGCTGAGCACACCATCCTGCAGTGTGCACCACCGCCGGCTGAACTCTGCACGGCAGAGGAGAGCACTGAGCAGCTGCCCCAAGCTCTGGCCTGCCCCACGGCACCCACCAAACCAGCCTGAGCACTCCAGCAGCACCCACTGGGTGCCCATCTGATGTGACCCCCCCACCAAACCAGGCCACCAGGTGATGCTACACTTCCCCACTACCTTTTCAATGCCTGAGAGAACAGAGGAGGGTGCAATTTTCCCTCTTGGGGGAATTGCTCTGAATCTCCGAGCTCTCTTTTCCCTGTCTCACACATGTACCTTCTGGGCCCTTCCGCTCACTGATGGGCTTGGCCATGGAGGGGGTCTTGTAGAGGAAGCCATTGTGGGTAATGGAGGGCAGATGCACAGAGTAGGGCTTCTCCTCACTGCCCACCATCTCCAGGCGTGGTGGCTCTGCAAGCAGGAGACCAGTCTGTCATGGGGAGCTGCCCTCCTCCCCCAGCCCCACGAAGCAGCTGGGTTTCCCCCATCTCTGCACAAGGAGCATCTCACAGGCTGCACTCCAAGCTCCCACCACAGCACAGCTGGGGGGCAAGGAGCAGTGCTGGTCCTGAAATCCAGAGCTGCCTGGGAGGCACACCACATCCTGAGTCCTCCCCAAAACACTTTCCTAAGCACTGAGCTGGGACAGGATGGGAACAATGTGGGGAGGTGGGGACCAAGCTCCCCCACCACTGAGGTCCCTCCCAGGCTGACCCAGGTCCTTGCTGCTCCATAGGAGGTGCAGGGCAGAGCATCACAGACCTGCAGCTGAAATAACAGTTCAGGGCTCTGTCACTGCCTCCTCATCTGATCACAGTCATGTCCCCTGCCGCAGTTTCCCTACCTTGCCAGCAAGAGGCAACCCCCACTCCCTCTGGGATGAAGCAGAGATAGGATGCAGAGACACCCCTAAATCACATCCAGGTCAGAGTTTAGGGTGCCTGAAGCTTCACAGATGGGGAATCCAGGATGAGGCAGATCCCTGCTCCCTCAGTCCAGCCCTGCTTCATGCAGTGCTGGGCGCATACACCCCAGCAATCCCAGGACACTGAAGATTGCTGGCACCAGCAGTATGAGCCCAAGTTTTGGATTTCTCTGGCTCACTGGGGTGGCTGGGAGGCCTCACAGCTCTCCCAGACACCTTTAGTGCTGACATGTCAGGAAGAGCTAGGCCAGCCCCAGACCTGGGCAAATTCCAACTTCCGCAGGACAGACTTGGCTGCCAAGGCAGGGAGGGACGTGACGGCTCTGGCAAGTGCTGGCCAGCCTCCCTGACCTCCGTTCCACCTGCCCAAGTGCTCCTGCCCACTCACCCGAGGCCAGAGGTTCACCCTGCATTAGGGTGCAGATCCTACGGGAGCTGTCAGCCCTCCTGGTGTCGAGTTCAGGGGCAAGGGCGCACATCCAGCAGAATGGGACGGGTCATTATGGGGTCAGCCCTCCCATTCCAGGGGCATGCTGGAGGTGGGAGCTGCCCATCTGACACGGGAATGACCCCAGCATGCCAGGATGGTGTGGAAATACTCTCTCCTGTCCCTTCCGGTGCCTGCAACACCAGCCTGCATCCCCAGCTGGGCTCCAGATCTGTGCTCCCAGCTGGGATTGAGCCTCAAGGTGCACAGGGGGTTCCCCAAAGCCTCTCTTCCCTCTTGCGGGGTGCAGAGACCCTCAACAGTGCCAGCAGATGGAGAGCCTCCTGCCAGGAAGCTGCCAGGCAGGACACAGAGCTGGGACCAGCTCAAAACACAGCTGTGTCCCTCAGAACACTCCAGATGCAAATCTGGAATGTTATTAGTGGGTGTGAGCCCATGGTGGAGCTTCAAGGGGGTCAGCCCTTACCTGAGGTTTTGTTGTGGAGCAGGAACTCCATCTGCAGCCGCTGCCCACTTCTCTCAGCCAGGGCCAGGGGCGTTGGACACTGGGGGTCCCCGGTGTCACAGGTCACTGATGCCCCACAGAAGAGCAGAGCCTGCGTCTCTGCCAGGTCACTGGTGGTGACAGCCGCACACAGAGCCTGCAGCAGAGCCAGGAAGCCGGCAGTGAAGCTGAAGGCTCCCACCGCGGAGGAGGAGGAGACCCCCAGCAAAAGGATCCGGGTGAGTGCAGCGAGCTGCTGAACCCCCAGCTGCCTCCCAGCCACCTCCCAGCCGCCTGCTCAGAACAAAGGAGGCTCAAACTGGGAGAAAAAGTTTGGAGCCGGCAGCGAATCCCTCCCTTAAGGAGCCGGGGTGAAGTCATACAGCAGCGGGGCGGGCCTGCCGAGCCAGAGTAGGAAAACAAACAAGCCCACATGTGAATTCCCCTGGCCGGCTGGGCCCCCCGTGTACCCCTACCACTTGTGCAAACACTGGAGAAGCCTTGGCAGGGCAAAGCCATGGCACAGTGGGAGGCAAAGGTGGGCAGCCAGAACACCAGGACAGCATTTCCCTGTGTAACATTCCCTGTGCAACACTCTAGTCTGGCACCCTGCCAGCAGCCAGCACAGGGAATGGGTGCCATGGCTGGTGATCGGGGGTGCTGGCCAGGTACTCCTGGGGAGGGATTTCAAGCTGCCTCAACTGGGGTATGCCCCCAGCACCAGCTCCCTTAAGCCCCATCCAGCCCAGAGTTTGACCCCAAAACAATTTCCAAGCCAGGGAGAGGTTGCCTGGCTGCGGTAGGCAGATGCCATCTTGGACAAGGATCTCCAGCCTGGACATGAAGCTAGTTATGCCACATTGCAGAGACATCACCCGGTCCTCTCCCCACAGCTGGCTCATCCCTCCTGGAGACCACAGGCTTTGGCTTGGGGTGCACAGTGAGGACACAGTGTGTGCAATGGGGGCTAGGGGGATACAGGCAGGGATATAGGCAGGGAGGGATGGTGGACAGTCTGCTTGGGCACAGACTTCACTCCCAAAAGAGCCTCAGAACCCCAGCTCAGCACCACTTTCCACCCAGGCAGAACCCCCGAATGGGTGCCCATCCCTGGGGGCCACTCACCCTGTCAAGTTCCTCCTGATTGCCGAAGAGTGGGTGGTAGTGGCGGTACTTGCCCTCCCGGTATTTGGCGATGAGGAAGCGCCTCCTCTCCTGGCTGCCGCTGGTGGGGCCAATGGCCTCACTGGGAGGCACATTTGCAGCCCAAAACTGGTTGGCCATCATGTTGCCAAACTGCTGGAAGAGCTGTGGGGACAAGGAGAGGCCAGCGTTACAATACTGCTGGGGTATGTGGCGGGGCTTTGCTGGGGGCAGGGTGCTCCCCAGGAGAACTATGGGGTGCAGGAAGAGCATGGGTGGTGAAGGGGGAGTGAGGAGTGTGGGTGGGCAGGGTGCAGGTGCACCCACCCACTGGAGGCATGCAGCTTCTGACAGCCCCCATAGCCACCAACTCCCCTTCCTACCCCGGGAAATCACATCTGGAAAGCACCACCCAGCTGTGGGAGGTGGGGTGGTGCTCAGCATCCATGGGGACAGATTCAAAGTGCTTTTGGTGGCCCCTTGCCATCCCACTACCCACACCGAGCAAAGCCATTAAGAGGTTTAGTGTCTCAGGGACACCCACATCACCTCAACACCCACGGGGAGACTCTGCCAGCACCCCGAAGTTCTTAGGGGTGAAATGGGTGCATACGAGGGTCGAGGACGGGCGGCGCGAGCTGGAGCCCTGGGGATGCTGGGGTGGTTTCAGGCAGCGTTCCCAGAGAGGGAAGGGGAAAGGGAGCAGCCGCAGGCAGCATCTGGAAGCGTTTGGGAGCTCGGGGAGCAAGCAATTCCGGAGGCGGGGGCTGCGCGGGTGGGACGCCAAGCAGGAATGCAGGATCTGAGCAGGATGGATGGGAAGAACGGGGCCAGCCAGGCTCTGCCGGCGGGAAATGGCTGCCAGGTTAGGTCTTGAAACGAATCCCAGCTCCCCCCGCCCACCCATTCCCGGCCCTGGCCGGGCCGACACATTCCTCCACGCCGGCGGCCATACCGCTTCGGGCGACTGCTCTGCCCTCGGCCCCACGCCAATCATGCAGCCGTAGCCCCACAGCCACTCTGGCCCCTCCACAGCCATGTCCCCATGGACAACGAGACACCATCTGTCTGTGGCGTGGGCACATAAGTGCCGCTTGTTCTCACTAGCACGCTGAACTGGCTGCCAGGGGTCCACGGGGACAGAATGAAAGGCTGCCGGGGATCCTCTCCCCAGCCAAGCCACACCGTGGTGTCTCTCCAAGGGGCTGGAATCAGCCTGGAAGAGCCCTGCCATGCTCCTGAACCCCCCAGCCCACAGCCAGCAGCTCTGCCATATAGAGGGAACAGGGTGTCTCCCCCAAAAAGGGCTTTTGGAACTGGTCTGTGCCAATACCTCGATCAGCTCCTCAGTCCACACCTTCCTGTCCATCTTCAGGCTCCGGACTTTGGTGATGCCAGGGCCCAACCCCCGATGTTCTCCTGCCAGTGAGATGAGCCATTAGGGACCCATTTTGGGGTGGGGAAGGTCTGGGAGTCTCCAGGGATCCCCATTTTTGCCCCTCTGGATACAGGTACCTGCACATCTCTTGCAAATGACGACACAGAGGTTGATGGAGGCCCAGTCTGGTTTGGGGGAGTGGCAGTCGGCACAGAAGCGGTTGGATTCCACTGCCCAGATCCTCTCGGCCACCTCAGAGTTGGAGAGTGCCTCAGCGATGGACTGCTGCATGGCCTCCACCCATTCCTCCTTCTCCTGCTCTGAGTCAGCAGAGAAGCTGCCAGCAGGGATGAGGGTGAGATACACCATGGCTCAGGGTGGGCAGCACCTTCATACTCCCTCCTCACCCTGGGCTCACCTGAAGATCCTGTATGGTGTGGTGAGGTCAAAGCCCCGGCGATCTACCTCCTTGACGTTCCCCACATTCATCTCAATGTAGGTGATGCCAATCCCCAGCCGATAGTCCTGGTGGAGGAGGGTGGGCAAGGAATGGAGGGGGGTGGATGATGGGATCCCGTGCCTAGGAGCTGGGGTAACTGTGTCCCTTCTGTCCCTTCCCTTCCCTGCCCAGCTTTCATCCTGGGGGTACCTAGGGCACCACAGACTCTGGAGCAGCTACAGTGGGTGTAATGCTTCTGGGAGGCCCCAAGGTTCAGAGCCAGCAGAGAGGGAGGGCTGCACCTCAGAGGTCAGCACCTTGTGGCTTCTGTGCTGTCCCCATGTGAGGCATGGCAGGCCTGGGTGCCCTGGCTCACTGCTGCTCTGCTCAAGCTGGGAGTACAAATGGAAGGGGTCCCCCTTGAAACAGCATCAGGGTCCCCCATAGTGCCACAGCACCCCCAGCTACCAACCTCTGCATTCTTGTAAAGGAACACTTTGTCTCCAGCCACCACCACAAAGAGCTTGTGCTTAAAGCCCCGCAGCTCCAGGAAGCCACTCTTATCGGCTAGCTCAGTGGCACTGTCAGTGGCTGAGGACATCAACGTCCTCTCTGGAGCTCTGCTCTTCCGCTCCTCTGCAATCTGCTGCAGGGTCCGTATCCACTCGTTGCGGTCTGCTGTGGGGCCAGAGGCAAGATGGGTTAGGATCAGCCTTGGGCCCAGGAGCCAATGGAACTCATCCCGTGGGCTGGGAAGGGAGAGAAGGTGGGGAACAGGGACCCCTGTCACTCACTGTCATTCTCAGCCCGGAACACGAAGTTGCGATTGTTGGTGACAACCTCAAATTTCTGGTCCCCAACGCTGGCAACACGGGAGATGGAGGAGACGGGAATGAGCCGCTTGGAGTAGGTATCCTGGGTCAGGGAGTGGGGAGACATGCTGCTCACGTCTGTGGCCTCGCGTTCCCAACGCTCCAACTCCCATATCCAGAAGGCTCTGAGTCTCCCACATCTCAGCCCCAGAACCCAGCCATGGCTGCTCCCTGGCACAGCCACGTCTCCCAGTTGGGATGCCCAGAGGGAGGTGGCCCTGCTGGGGCAGCTCCTCTTCCACCTTCTCATCCCAAACCCCCAGATCCATCTTCTCCACCCACCTTTTCACTGTCAAAATAGCGGAGGTAGTCAGCGTCAAGCTTCACCCAGCGCTTCTGGTAGATGTAGGACCTGGGAGGGGACCAGAGGGACCCATTGGAGGGGATGCCCTTGAACTCAGGATGATTGTGCTTGCGTGTTCACGCCCCAGTTGCCAAAAGCCTGGGGCTGCCTCGCCATTGATCCTGCCCTGTGTCCCCAGCCCTCGATGTCCCCAGCCCTCCATCCTGTGCCATGTCCCCAGCCCTCGATGTCTCCAGCCCTCCATTCTGCACTGTGTCCCCAACCCTCGATCTGGTGCCATGTCCCCAGTCCTCTATCCTGCACAGCAATAAGAGACCCGTCCTGGCCAGCCCTTGAAGTCCTCAGCCAGTGATCCTGTGCCCTCTCCCTTTGCCCTCTCCCTGTGCCCTCATGTTGCTGTTGGGGACAGCAATGGGGACTTCATGCTTTCCTCCAGGCACCAATAAAAACATGGAGCTGTGAACAAGGGCTGCCCCTAACAGCCAGGCAGGGTTCAGTCCAGGAGACACAGTCCAGGAGGGGTCATTGGCATCTGAGCAGAGGGAGAAGCCGTGCATCTCTATCAGGATGGGGATATGGGTGAGAGGCAGGACCCTGAGACTGGAAGAGAGCCTACCAGAGACCCCTTTGCCTGCCCCGGCTGAGCATGCAGACCAACCATGCACCACAGGGAAAGGCAGGACACTCTTCAGCCCATCCCTTTAGCATCAGGGCTGCAGGAGAAGCCAAGCCCTTTCCAACATAGCTCCAGCAAGCCCTGCCATGCAGCCCCCTACCAGCACTGAACCCCCAGGTTTCCCCTGCTGGTGGGACTGGGGCTGGTGTGGTGGTAGGGACATAGTGGTTGCTCAAGGGCTTGTTTGCTCAGGAAAGATTTGCTGGAGCAGCTTCCCAGGGACCTTCCAGCTGCTCTCACTTCCCCAGCAGCATGGCTGCTCTGTTGCAAACAGCTGAGCTTCCTGCTCCTCCTCGGTGAAACTGCTGCCTCAGGGCTTCCTCAGAGCCCAGATTAAGAAGCCCCCAAATATCCATCACATCTCCTGCATGATGGTTGCCTCCAAGGTAGTGCAGGGGCTCTTTGAGTGGGCTCCCTGTGCACACTGTGCTGGGTGTGCTCACTGGGTTCACCGAACTCCCTGGGGATCACTGGGCTCCCTATGACTCCCTGGCTCACTCACCCTGGAGCACACAGACACAAACCCAGCACTTCCCCTGTTTTACTCCTGCACCACTCTGACTTTCCACCATGAACCCAGGATTGGGGGCTGCCATCCCATGGGATAGGGGCCATCACCACCTCCTCCTGCAGCAAACCCAGCCATCCCAAAAGCACAGGTCAGCCCAGGCACTCCACGTCATCCCTGACAGCTTCTCTTGTGGTCACCGCTATTCCAGGGCTCCCCCAGAGGAAAGGCAGCTGTTTTCCCAGTGATGCAGGGTCTGGGAGGAAGCTCGAGCTGCAGCCTCCCCTCCTTCTCAGCTAAATCAGTACAACCACTGGTGACACTTGCTCTGAGAAAGGCTTTCATGAAAAATGGGTGGTTCTAACCTAAATCACAGGTTAGAAGGGAGTGGAAGGAACCCCTAGCGATGGATTTTCACCAAAGCAAAAGTACACCCCCATGAACAGAAATTGCAGGTGGGAAAAGGAGGGGACAATCACTCTTCCATGTCACACAGGGACCCCCAGTACATCACTCACCCTTGTGGTGGGTTCTTGTCCAGCCACCCTGCTCTGATGGTGGGTGACAGAGGGGTGCTGGCACTGGTGCCCTCCATGCTGTCACTCAGTGGGCCAAGGCTGGTGCCAGGGAAGGCGTCGGGTGCAAGCAGGTGCAGGCTGGGGTCCCTGTCACTCCAGCTGCTGCCACTACTGGGGATGAGGAGCCGAGGGAGGGGGTTAAGAGCTGGCGGGTCCCGGGAGGGGCTGAGGCTCCCCCGCATGCTTCAGCCTCCCTGTGACCTTCCCTGAGGCGCAGGCAATGCAGGCCAGCTGTATGCAAGTGGGGACACTGGGGACAGTCCCCTGTGGGGTCCCGGCATGTCACCCAGGGACAGCCCAGGCCTGAGTCCCAGCTCTGGGAGGAGGGAGAGGGATACCCCGAAGACCACAGCCCCAACCTAGTGATGTGCAGAGCTGCTCTCTGCTCACACATGCTCACATGTGCTCCCATGCACAGGTCCTGAATGTGCACGTGTGTGCACACTGTGGAGCTGTGCACACACAAGAAGCCCTGACCTGTGCACTCACCCGCCCTGCCATGCACAAGAGCTCTCTGCCTGTGATCAACCCCCTCCCTCCCCTCAAAACCAACGCCTGGTACATGCACACATGCCTATACACGCACACAGCGTGTCACCAGCCACACACACACGTCCCCTGCACACAGCACGGCAGCCAAGCTCATACTTGGCAGGGGGTGCATCGAGGTGGTCCTCGCCGAACTCATCTTCACTGAAGAGGCTGTTGAAACGCAGGGACCGTGGTCGCCCCATCCTAGGCTCAGCATCCTCCTGCAGAGACACACATGGGTGACATGTGGGGTCTCTTTGGTGCCCCCACTGCACCGTCAGGGTGCAGGGTGGATGGACGGAGAGGGGGCACGATGCTGTGTCACCAGCCCATCCCCAGCTCAGCAGTGCCAGGCTGCCCAGGAAGAGGCATGCTGAGGCTCGCAGAGAGGGAAGTGCAGTCAAGGGAGGAGCTGAACACCAGGATGGTTATTTATAGCAGCTAAAAATGCTGGAGCTTCATGAGAAATCTGGCATTGCCTCCTTGGCCCTGGTGTTCCCAAGCAAAGGCAGTTGGGGGCTTTGGGTGCTCAGGGGGCTCTGCAGCTGCTGGGACTCCTCAAATCCATCCATTCCCACCCCAGGGAGCAAGGGAGGCAGATAGAAATTCGCAATCCAGGGATTACATTCAAGATGCAGTGCTGGAGATGTCTACTAGTACACACTCTGGGCACGTGAGTGTGCCAGGATGCTGCACAGCTGTGGGTGCTCCCTGGAGACCCCAGAGGACCCAGTGAGTGCTTCCTGGGGACACTGGGGTGAGACCCGGTGGGTGCTCCCAAGGGACCCTCGAGTTCCAGCACCACTGAAAGACCTGGTAGGTACTTCCCGAGATCACTGAAGGACCCAGTTCCAGCTCTGGGGTTCAGACCCCTATGGGAGACCCATTGGCTGCTCCCTGGGAACCCCAGGGTTCCAGCCCCCATGGGAGACCCAGGAGGTACTCCCTAGGGACCTATGGAAGACCTAGTGGGTGTTCAGTGAGGCAGAACCCCCTCTCTAGCTACTGCCAACATGCTCCTCCAGCCCTAACCAGTATCTCTGGAACATCCCAAGGCTGGTACCTGTCCTTCAGGGCCAGTCACCCTGCTAGCTCCTGCCCACCTCCAGCCCCATGGTGGGACCAACCTTGGCCATCTCCCCCGTCGGTCTGGCTAATTCCTCCTCCCACGCCGAGTCCTCGTAGTCTGAGTCATCTGACAAAGGAGAGGGAAATGCTGGGAATCAACTGGGGTGGAGCAAGGGGTCCCAATTCCCCGTGCTACCCTGGGGAGGAGGATGAGGATGCAGGCATGGCTGGCTTCCCCTTTCTTTGCCCTTGGCAAATAACCACCCCATACCTGTGACAAAAAGGGTTTTATCAAGGAATTTGGGGAAGAGCTGGGAAAGGGCAAAGTCTCACTAGTGGCACCTCCCAGCACTGTCATGACACTCGCCAGAAGAGGAATTGGTGACACCAGCCCCAGCACCATGGCATCGTCCAGGCTCTCGCGTCTCTGCCTGGGAGCTCCTGCTGCTGGGGGTTCTCAGGGGCTTTTCCCACAGGTTTGTTTCCCAGGGTGGATTCCCCTCCCTCCTCTTCCATTCCTTATCAGCTCCTGAGCTTGTGCACCATGGAAATGGGATAACAGAGGATGATGGGAGCGAGAGATGATTTCTCCTCACCCAGCACCTACATCAGCAGAAATCCTAGTCAGGATTGTAACCCCACAGGGAACAAGTGGTCCCAGCCAGCCTGCCCCTGGAAGACACCCACTCCCAAATCCCACTGAGAGTCTGGAGCAGATTCCTCCCAAAACCCCAACCCAGATGATGGTGTTTGGGCCCTGGAAGCAGGTGAGGATGGTCCCAGGCTGCAGGGGGTTGAAGGGTACAGACAAATGCTCACCTTGGCACCACAGAAACCCGCTGCAGACTCTGCATCCCAAACCCATCAGGGTGGGAGCAGCTTTCCTCCCTACACCCCCCAACAAACAGGTAAGCTCCCTGTCCACAGCTTCTTGCAGCTTCTGAAACACACTCCAGCTCCCAGTTAAACCAGTGCTGCTTCCTGCAGGTTTGCTGGCCTTGAGAGGTACCCAGTACCCTACACAGCTCAGCCCTTCCTCTCCCTTCCAGGAGAGCTGTTCCAGCTGAATTGTAGTCCAATGAGGGCTGCACCCTGAGACCAAACCTTCACCCGTCCATGGGGGTCCCCAACTCAGCATTGCTCCCTGCAGTTGGTTGAGCCCCAGCGACACCCTGAGGAAGGGGCTGGGGGATGCAAAGGCACGGTCCTGGGATCCCAGAACCAGGGACATCTGCATTTCACTCCCTGATAGGTTCGCTTTTCCTCTGTGAGTGGGTGTGAGAAACCTTTGCTCTGCTCTAGGAGAGGCTGCACCCAAACTCCCATCCCAGATCTTGCACCCCTGACACCCCCAGCCCAGCAGGCAAGAAAGGGGATAGAGAAGAAAGGGACCCCAGCAAGGACAGAGGAACAAATGGACAGGAAGGAAGGCACAGCATCCATGGAACGGATGCTGATGGATTGGCAGCCAAATACCCCAAGGGAAGATTTGTGACAGGGAAAGGGGAGGGGCCCCCCTTGTACTCACCAAACTCCGGCACAAAGGGAAGCGTGGCCTTGGAGGGCAGCGTCAGTGGCGTCGGGGCTGGCGTCTTCGTGTGAGGCAGGGGAAACAGGGGGGACAGGGTGACACCGGGTGCTCTTTCAGTGATGGGGACCTCCTCTTTGGCAGGGATGCTGTGGGAGAGAGGAGCAAGCACTGCCTTATGCCAGCCCCTGCCCCACTTCCCAGCTCTGATACTCCTGCAGGGGGGTCACAGAGTACCCTCAAAAGGGACCAAACTCCAGCAGACCCAAACCTACAAACCAATTCCTAAGATTCCATAGCAAAGCCTTTCCTGTGCTTGGGTTATATGACTACTTTTCTAGCCTGGAAATGTTTTCCTGGCATCCAACCTGACTCTCCTGTGTCTGCTCCACAGCTCAGGATCCTTATCTGGCTCTGGGACACCCCAAGCTGCCCACAGCCTTGAAACCACATCCCAGAGCAGATTGTTTTCTTTCCTCCAGTCTAAACAATGGCAGAGCCACTTCCTTAGCTGGTTTGCAGGTGGCCACAGGGTTCCCTGAGCAGGATGGGGGTCCTAGAGATGCTCTGTGCCATTCCTTATAGTGGGGTGGACACTGGAGATCCAGGGTGGCTGCTACGGTAGCAAGAACTCCTGGAAATGGAACTTCTCCTCCATGCCCCCAGCCCCAAAATGGAACTTCTCCTCCATGCCCTCGACCAGTGGGGAGAGGGACCATGGGGACTGTCCTCGTCCCCATGGAGACCCTGAGCAGCTGGGCTCAGCCACTTCTACCTCCTGCCCCTTGCTTCCTGCCTTCCTGAGACTCAAAGGTGATGAGCAATCAATTACCTCTGGGGTAATGGTGTTTTCAAGGGCAGGAATTTAGGAAGTTTCTCCAGGGTATAAAAATACAAGGCACTTTTGGAGCATCCCTGAAGTCAGGGAGAGGGCAGAGGTAGTGGGCAGAATTTCTACCCCAAGCCCCAGGCAGGTGAGCCCCAGGGAACCTGCATGCTGGCACCATCCCCATCCTTGCCCCAGCTACCTCCCACTGCACCCACAAGATGGAACAGCTGGATACAGGATATTAGATTGGATATTGGGAAGAAGTTCTTCCCTCTGAGGGTGGTGAGGCCCTGGCACAGGTTGTCAAGAGAAGTTGTGACTGCCCCATGCCTGGAAATGTTCAAGGCCAGGTGGGATGGGGCTTGAAGCAACCTGGTCTACTGGGTGTCCCTGCCCTTGGGGNGGGGGGGGGGGCAGGGAGTGGAACTAAATGAGCTTTAAAGTCCCATCCAATCCAAACCATGCTGTGATTGCATGATTCCATGGCCAAGACTGCCATCAGTACCCCATGGTTTCTGGGGATGTGGCTCCCAGCACCATGGCTCATGCACAAGAGCTTTCCCTTAGCTTGGGGCGAGCTGGGGAGGAAACTTCTCTCTGGCTGGAGCAGGAAGCAGGGAAGGACAGGAGTGCTGGCTCTCCCTGGGTCAGCCTGACCTCATTTCTCAGCAGCTATTTCCATGGGAACCAGCCACAACCATCCATACATTAGGGAATGCTGGCAGGGAAGGAGGGGAGCATGGGCAGGGGAGTGTGGGCAGGGGAGCCCAGCAGCATTGATCCCAACACCACCAGGCAGGAGCTGCTGGGGCACCCAGGTGTGCAGGGACCCAGAGACATGGAGGTGACAGTGCACAAGCCACAGCGCCTCCAGCAAGAGCCTGGCTGGGGTCTGCATCTGTACAGCCACCCAGGATGGTGTTTGCCCCCTGGGCTGTGGTTGGGGGGCTGCAGCACAAACCCCATGGCCAGCAGTGAGATGACAAGCCTCAGGCCAGGACAACCCCTGTCTCCTGGATGAGGACTTCTCAGGAGGGTTTCTGGCCCAGCCCCAGTCCTGTCCAGCCCCTAGCCCCACCATCCCAGGGACCAGCAGGACGGGCACCCACAGAGCTCAGGCACAAATAACACCCAGTTCCCCAAACTGGGGAAACACCCTCCCCATTGGTCTGCCTGCTCTCCATGTCATCATCTGCTGCTGTAGCATCTCTGGGCTTCATGTCCCCCCGTGGCTCCATGGGGTAGCGTGGGTGCTCCATCACCCCCCGGCCCCCCATGCAGCCATGCCCAAAGGATGCCAGTCCTGCTCCAGGCAGGGTCTGGCTGGTGCCACCTCTGCCATTAGAGAAGTGGCAAACCAGTTCCTTATGTGCTGTCCCTTTTCTGAGCAGCACCTTATCTGCTGTCCCTTATCTAGGCCTCTCTTTTAAGGGGGGCAGAAAGGGCTGCTCTCCCACAGGCACCACCCCAAAGCCAAACCTCTGCCCAGGCCACCACCCCTGCCCAGCTCACCCAGCCCTCCAAAAAGGAATCTTCCGTCATCACTTCCTTGGACATCACTTTCTACAACCCCCCTCCCCGCACCAACTGCTCAGGGGGCTGCTCGAATCCCTAGACCATCCCCTGGGCATGGAGAGGGGGTGTCCCCCTCACTGACAGCCTCACCCCACAATCAGGGTGCAGACATGAGCATCCACTGCTCATGGGACCCTCTGTGGCGTGTCTAGGTCTGAGCCATCAGTGGCCAAAACTGGGGGGCTCAAAGCCCTGCTGCTGGCCTTGGGAGGGGGGCATCAAGTCCAGAACTGGTGAGAGAGAGCTCCCGGTGTTGAACACGGTTGCTGCCATCGACCTGTGGGAGGTAGTATCTCAGACATCCCACACCCAGCAGGGCTGGGATGATCCTATCACCTCCTGGCACAGGGGTGCTTGGGGTGCCCAGGGTTTGGGGGGATGGTGAGAACCTGGAGGTGAACATGGCCTAGAGGAAACCACAATACGGCTCTGCAAGCAGCTGGGAGGAAGCGCCAGGGACCACGGCAGCACAGCCGGAAGCAACGGGAGATGGGTGGGTGGCGTCACCCCATAAATACCCAGGTCACTTGCTCTGCTCCTGGGCTGTCTGCATACAAGGGGGTGCTCTGGCTCTTCCTCAGCCCTCATGCCCCGTGGGCATTCCCGCCTCCACAAGGGCTTATGGTGGGGGCTCATCCCCACCCAGAGACAGGGCCAGACCAATGCAGCTGCCTTACAGCTGCTGTCAAAGAGCCCCAGTCTCAGCCTGGATGCAGTGAGCATCACCCTGATGTGGGCAAGTACCATCCAGAACTGGGCAAACATAACCCTGATGTGGTCATCACCCCGATGTGGTCATCACCCCAGCATGGGCAAGGATCATCCAGACGTGAGCAACCATCAGCCCCAACATGGGCCGACATCCCCCACTGTTCTTGGTCCTTGGACAACCCAGCAGTATGCCCCCTACCCCCAGGCCTTTTGTGCTTACTGGCTGCAGGCACCCAGGTCAGGTCATGGGAGCAGGAGATGGGTTTGGGGCCAACAGCAGCACCCTGGGACTGTGGAGCTCCCTCTGACCCAGCACAGGGCATTTTAGCCAGTCACCCATCACTCCAGAGAGCCCCAGTGTGGGTAGCTTCCCAAGTTCCCAGCACATGCTGCCCCACATGTCATCCTCTTGAAGGCAGCCCTTGTCCAAGCCCGCTGTCCTGCACCACGGCACCTCCTCCATCCACGGGCATGGCCAGGCACCGGCACTGGCGAAAGGGTCATAGAATCATGGAATGGTTTGGTTGGGAAAGGACTTTAAAGCTTATCGCATGCCATGGGCAGGGACACCTACAACCCTAGGTTATTCTAAGCCCCATCCAACTCGGCTTTAAACATTTCCAGGGATGATGCAGCCACAGCTTCTGTGGGCAGCCTGTGCCAGGGCTCACCACCCTCAGAGGGAAGAATGTCTTAGGAGATGGTAGCTCTTTATTTTTAAAATGTTCTCAAAACAAGAACCCACCTATAGCCAATATATTCCTGGTCATACAATTTAAGTGACTTTTGAGATGTGTTTTGGAGTTCAGCTGGTTAGTCCTGAATTCCCCAATATATCCATGTAATACACATATAACATATATATGGATGTACAGATATACTCCTGTACATATTCACTACAGCATCAAGATCCATGTGAGAAATATATCTATATCTATATATATACAGATATACACCCACCTGTACACACATACATACATATTCCCTTCTGTCGCTGCCAAGCACCGACATATACATGTAATCTCTACGTTACATGTGCATCATGGCACACCAGGTGCCAGGGTCCTATGGCCACCCACCTGTCCCACACTGGCACAGCCCCCAGGGCTCTGCCACGGTGACCTCAGAGTCCCCCAAGCCACTGGAGCACCCTTGGGTCCTGGGGGTGCTGTTCAGCCACCGCCACCTGACGAGGCCATAGGCCCATCCCTTCCCGAGTCCCATGGTCCTGCATGCAGCTCCCAAGGGACCCTAATGCACCCCCAGACCTCATGGGGCAGCTCCAGGGGGGAATCCCAGCCCCCGAGGTCCGGTGCACAGCCTTCGGGGTGCCGCGCCAGGGTGGGCAGCGCCTGTTCCGCGGCAGAGCACCCGTCCCCGGGGCAGCAGGAACTGAGGGACCGACAATGCCTGTGGGAACGCAGGGCAGGAAACACCCGCTGGAGCCGGCAGAGCGAGACTCGCACCCGGTAGCGCCGGCAGCGCTAGATCCCATCCCAGAAATCCCTCCGCCTCGGCCTCCACTGCCTGCCCCTGTGCGGTATGCCTGGTACTGTGCCAGCCGTGCCCCCCTACCTGGGCAGGTGACGGGAACGCCGGTGGGACCGATCGGCAGCACCGGGAGGGCTGGGGGAGGCCGGCGGGGAGCGGAGCTTCTCACCCCGGCACTTCCTGCACTGCAGCAAAACTTCCTGAGCCGGCCGGAGCAGCGGCATGGCCAGTTAAGAACCACGGTACGGCCAGCGCCAGAACTCTGGCACGGCTGGCACCAAACACCCAGCGCCAGCACGGCAAGTACCAAACCTGTAGCATGTCCAGCACCAAACCAGCACAGCTTGCACCAAAGTGGCAGCCATTGGCCTCATCATGCCCGGGTAGTCTCCTGGCCAGGGCAGGATGGAGAGTGGCTCCAGGAGGATTTGGGTGACTATCTCGGTGCAGAAATGCAGTGGTAGGAACAGTTCCTGGGGTGCCAGGATAGACATTGTTGATCTAGAGTCCAAGGAGCCCCAGGGACAGGTGCTGCCCTCTCCATGGCATGCCAGCACCCCACATTAGCTGCCTGAGCCCCCTCCCCAGCTCAGCATCCCAGCCCACTCACTGCTGCATCAGCACCAGGTAGGGATCAGAGCACAGGCAGAGGGATCACCTCCACCCACCTTACCACAAAAAACCCACTGGGCCACAGGGATGGGAAACTGGAGGGGAAGCCCAGCCACCAGCCCTCCCATTCTCATCCTGACTATACACGGTCCCATCCAGCACCATCACTCAGGACAAACCCAACTCCACTCCCAGGACCACCCTCAGGGGACCAGCTAGACACCCTAGCTCCAGGAACATATCCCTTAGAGTGCTGGGAAGTCTGTGGGTCCTGGGGAGGTTATGGGGGAGGACTCCCGAGGCGGGGGGCACACAGGCTTGCTACCATTCCCCCACCTCACCCCGGGAGGGTGCTGGCACCCAGGAGCTCCTCTGCCCCCTCCAAACTGCACTCCCAGACCGCACTCCACACCTGCCTGTGCTCTGCAGGATTTGGGAGTGCACTGGGGTGGGGGGGGGAGGGTTGGGACATCAAAGGGGGGGCTGCAAGTGCTGCTGTCCCCAAATTCCAGCCTGCTCCCATGTGGCCACAGCATCTGGCAGCAGCTTTGCCCCACACTCCCTCTGCGCTGCGGTTCACTGTGTTGTACCCACTGGTGTGAAGAGTTCCTCAGGCTTCAGCACTGCCTCCATTGCAGGTGGGGGCAAGGCAGGGTTCTGCATTGTTGCGGGGACTGTGCCCCAGCCCACACCAGGCTAGGGTGACCTGGGTGGATACTCCAGCCACAGCCAAACTAAATATCTCAGTCCCCCCCTGGTGCTAGTAGTCCTGGGAAATGTGCTGTGGCCTAGGCTGGTACCCTCAAGGGTTGTGCTGGGGTTGGGGGGAGGGTTAGTACCCTCATGGGATGTGCTGGGGCTGGGAGTACCCCCAGGAGATGTGCTGAGCACTGGGGTGGGGGAACTCCCACGAGATGTGCTAAGGTCTGGGGAGGGTGTAGGTACCCCAGGCAACCCATGTCGTGACCCCCAGGGTCCCACCCACATCACAGTAGCCCCACACACAGACCCTGCCACCTTTGGGCATCACCAAGCCCATGCCCCTGCCACCCCCTTACCTCCTCTGGGACACAGCCCTGGGGGGGAGCAGGGGTGGGCGGTCGGGCAGTGGGGGGCTCTTCAGGCTCTGGCACTTGGTTTCCAGTTGGTGTCGCTTGGCCGGCAGCGGTGGCAGTGGGGGTCTCGCCCGGCTGTCAGCAGGGGGCTTCTCCCCAAGGGCTGGTGGTGAGGGGTCCTCCATGGCTGGGAGATGGCTGCAGGATGGAGGGCAGGGCTCGGGGCTGCCCCCCGATAGTGATGGTGAGAATTTGAGGGGGGGGTGGCAGCCCACCCTCGGTGGGATGGGGGGGGGCAGCTGGGCGAAGCTTGCACCCCATTCCGGCTCCAGCAGTGGGGTCCCACTGGGCACTGGCAGGCACCGGGGCTCCAGCTGCTCCAGCCTTGTTGCAGTGCTCAGGCGGAAGATGTGGCGTTTCATAGGGACAGGTTTACTGGCAGGGGGCTGCTGAGTCCTGGCAGGCAGTGGGGCCTCAGCGAAGGCTTTCTGCAACCCCAGGAGGATGCGGCGGCGATGGCCGGGCAGCAGCACCCCAAGGCGGGTGAGCCCTTCGTCCGTCAGAGCCCGGCAGTCCCACACTGACCACAGCTCGCTTTGCTGGAAGCTCTCCACATACTGGTCGAGATGGAGGGCAGCCAGCCAGGCGGCCACCGGCAGAGACTCCTCCTCCTCCATGGCAGGGGGCTGGCCACAGAAACTGTGCCACTCAGTGCATCTCCCGTTGCCAGCGAGGCTCAGGATGACATCAGGACCTGGGAATGGAGACAACAGGATCAGGATCAGTCCCAAAACACACACCAGTTGAAACCTGGGGTCCCAAAACCAACATTCCCAGTGAAGCCACTTGGTTTTCCTATGGCCTCCAACCACGCTGTGTCCTCAGGATCACCCAGTCCTGGACTGGGGGGCTGCAGGGGTGTGGAAATGCTGGAGGGTCCCGGTTTAGGCACTGAAACATAGAGACCATCCCCTTAGTGGTGAAGGCACCATGGGGCCCCAGCGTGGTCCCAGGGGGTGATATCTGGGCTGGGGGACAGAGCAATGGGGGAAGGGTGTCCCACATTGTGGATAATCAGGGAATATGCCTGAATATGCCTGATTCAAGGGCAGGGGAGCTGTTGGCTGGCTGCACCTCAGGGCTCCCCAGTTAACAGCAGCAAGCCAGGATGGAGTGACATGGACACTTGGGTCCAGAAGGCTGTCCCCTCTTCCGGGCTGTCCCCATCACAGCAGTGGTAAGGTGCTGCTGCTGAAGTCCCCAGCCCAAACCACACCAAACCCCTCCTCACAGACCATATGCCCACCATGGCATTGATCCCAGCTCCAGAGCCCTGTCTGTCCTTGGCATTGCTCCAGCATGGCACCCTGAGCTGCTGGCAGAGCACCTGTGCAGCACCCTTGGTGCATACACCTAGCAGAGTGCCCTTGTGGCACCCAGAGCTTGGGACACAAGGCCTCACTTGGTGTCCCAGCTCCTGCAGCAGGACACCCATCCCACACCCTAGCTGGTGGCAGGGCAAATCCCTGTTAGCCCAACAGCAGCAGATGGAATACCCTGCCCTTCCCACCCACCAGCATCACGGTCTCAGCAGGCTCCAGGCAGGAGGCAGATCCTGTCATGCCGGCACACACAGCACTGCTAGTGACGCCGGCACCATCTTATTTTGGGTTTGCTGGAGGTTTTTTTAGACCTGCTAAGAAGGAGCCAGAGGATTTCCTGGAGCTGTAAATAGGCCGGTCTGATCTGCTGTCAGAGTCACACTTTCTGTGACTCAGGCAGGTCCCAGCTCTCAGCAGCACTTGCGGTTTCAGTGCAAAGTGCACAGCTGAGCAAGGCTCACCCTCGACCCAGCACTAACTGGACACTGCCAAGCCTGAGGCACCACGGGCTCCCCACAGCCAGTGACCCTTACACCTCCAGACACCAGCATCCCAGTGGTGCTGCTGGGATCTGGCCACAGTGCCACTTCCCTGGCACTTCCTGGCACAGTTTGGCTTTGCTGCAGGCTCCAAGGACCAAGTGTCCAAGGAAGGAGCCAGGGCTGGCTGACCCCTGTGGCTCCTTGCTGGCAGCACCAGAGAAATCAGCAGCACCAGAGAAACCAGCAGTACCCAGGACCTTCCCACTGGTCCCAGCAAATCCCAACCAGCAGGACAAAAGTCCCTGAATCAGAATAAAATTCTCTCTCCCACCTCCACACCTAGAAAGCCCTCATCTATTATTGAAAATGGATAAGTGATGGTGCTGGGTGACATCGCTGTCACCAGATCCCAGTGACACCAACACAGGCAGGCTCAACCCCAGCTGGGCCCTGCCTGCAGAGGCAAAACACCATGGAGGAGCAGAGGGAAACACGGTGACACCAGTATGGGGCTCCCACAAACATGCCCTCTCCTGGCTAGAGCGGAGGAGTCATCACCAGTGTCACCCATCAACACCAGTGCCAACATCTCGGTGCTGTGGTGGGACATCGATGCAGTGGTGGGACAGACCTATGAGGAAGGGACAGCTGCACCAGCACTCACCCCTGGCACTGTCCCAGGACTACCTGGGGTCTTTGGTGCTCACCAGGGACAAGGATGGGGACAAAACTCCAACAAGAGAAGTGCAGGGTCCCCGGTGTGCCAGGCTGGCAGCTCTCCAGTGCTGTCAGGCCCTTTGCCCTCACCAAGTAAAACATTCATCAGGCCCTCGCTAGGTTCCCTCCTTCAATCATTAATCATTTAACCTCAGTGCTAAACAAGATGAGGATATTCCAGAAGCAAAATCAACACAGGGAGACGCCATAACCCAGCTGGCTGCTGGGAATCGGGGTAACCCTGGCTGTGGCCCCTGCCAAGCCCAAATCCTCCCACTGCTGACCCACTGCATTCCTCCCCGGGATTAGGCAACACCACAGGGGCTGTTTTGTAAGAGACTTAAAGGCTGGACAAGTGGCATGAGGAGGGAATGGCAAGGGCTGCCAGCACCCCGGCACTGTGGCGCTGATGCTCTGGGGGGGGTAAGCCAGGATGCCAAAATATATGAGCACGAGACCTGTCAGCCCCAGCCCAAACCCACACAGCCCTCACTCTCCAAGTGCTGGGGATGAAGGATCTGGGGGCGCCTGATACTGGTCCCCTTTGTTTGGACCAAGGGGCTCAGCAAGCCCCTCTACCCCCAAACTTGGGTTCTGGCTGCTATTTTGGGGGCTCCCACAGCCACCCCAGCCCCCCTCAGATGCCCTCAACAGAGGGTTTAGGATGGACCTCTTCCCCCCAGCAGAGCTAAGCATCCTGGGACAGGGAGGAGCCCCCAGTGCTGCAGGGGTGTGCCCACCCTTAGTCCACTGCATCCAACCACTGCTCTCAGGGCCATGAGTTTCCCAGCCCTCAGGTGGGGCACTAGTGCAGGCTGGGCTTGTTTGATTAAGGAGCTGTGTATGCCATGGAGAGGCTATGGGCTCTGACTGGGAGTGACAGGCAAGCATGCTCCCTTCACTGGCTCTGGCTTCCCCCAGGTAAGTAACATTATCCCTAACGAGGTGCCAGGGATCGAGTAGTGTGACCGGTATATTAGTGCCAGAGCTGCACTCAGCGCCCAAGCACCACGTAGTAAAGTGGAAGCCATCCCACAGCTCTTCCCTGCCTGTCCCTTCGATGGCACGCAGGATAGTGGCCAGGAGCCAGGAAAATCCAGCATAGGAGCCCTGTCGGGTGTCTTGCACCCACTTAATGGATCTAGTTCCCATTGCAATTCTTCCTCCAAGGTAGGCAAACCCTTCCGGCACCCCGCATTCCCCTTCCCCAGGTCTGTGGGCTCATTAGTCAAGGAGAGCTAATTACCAGCACACGGTCCCTCGGCTCAGCAGAAGGAGGTGGCCAGCCTGCCTGTGGTCCAGCTGGTGCAGTGGAGGTTTGCCAAGCTGTCTTTGCCTGCCCCAGGACTTCCTCAAACGCCACCTCAGCAGTGGGAACTTTCCGGAAAGCCGAGCAGAGTTCAGAGCTGGGATGTGGTGCAATAGCCACCCCAGGCCTTAGCAGAACTGTGAGGCCTCAGTGCGGTGATGCACCGACCACAGCCACCATATGGACGAGAAGGCTGGATCCTGAGGCCGTTTGAGCCCTGGGTGACAGAAGGACGGGGCAGGGCTTTCAGCAGGAGAGGAAGGAAGAGCCAAGCAGGGTGATCTCGGGGAAGTGAGAGCTCACCAGTACTGCGGCAGGAACCAGGCACCAAGGACAGGGCATTGTGGGGCAGCAGGACAAGCCAAGCTCTGGCCACTGGACAGAAGGGGACAAGCAGGCAGGTGGCTGCCATTTCCCACCACCCCAGGACTCCTGTGGATCCCCAGGAAGGGCAGTAAGCTGTTACCCACCAGGGTTCCCGTGGGCACAGGGGACAAAGCCAGGTGGTGGAAGGCCACCAGTGGGAAGGGGGTTCCTCAGCCACCATGCTCCAGCAGCACTGGGCAACCAGTCTCACACCACAGCGATTTTTACCCTTTCCTGCCTAAATTAAGGAAAGATCCTCAGCCAGAGGCCATGGCCAGCCCGAATAAGGCTTATGTCCCCAATGTCCCTGCTGGATCTAGGGGGAGAACCTGATATCCCCAAGAGACCTTTCAGGGCTACCGCAGACTCCCAGCCCAGCTGGGAATTGAAAGCACCACATCCTCACCCCAAAACTACCCAAGCAGAATCCTCAGCAAGCAGCAAATATCCCACAGCAAACAAAGGGTCCCAGGACAGCACCCAGCACTCCACAAACCCCCTCCCACCCAAACCCTCCACACTCCACCTCAGCGGGTACCCATCTGCGCAGCAGTGCCCGAGGTCTTTCCTGGGAGGGTGAAGCTTTTTCATTTTCAAGATCTTCTCAGCCAAAAAAACTGCAAATGATATTCAAACCTCCCAGGTGCTGTTCAGGGATCGAGTTCAGGCTTGCAGAGTCACAATCCAGGGGTGGAATTGCTTCTCTAGAGCCTCCTCCCTCTGCCATGAGTTGCCATTTCCAGGTGGTTCATGTGGAGCAGCCAGAGGGTGCCCAGCCCCGTGCTCAGGGGCCTGAGGGTTCACACATACACCAGGGTGCGTCCGGACATGGGAACTGCCTCGAGCCGGCTCTATGTGGAGATGGGGCGTGTGCATAGAGGTGGAAGGTGGGCAGTGATGAGGTGGGTGAGAAGTCTGGGAGAAGGGGGTAGGAAAACTGGGGGTTCTTCATTTCCTCAAGGTCCAACCTGCGTTCCCCTTCCCCCTGGAAGTAAAACCTGAGAAGGTGAAACATCCCGGGCTGTGGCACCAACAAACAGATGAGTTTCCTGGCATTCCCTTCCGGAGCATTGCTGCCTGCCTCTCAAATCTAGCCAGAAAAGGGACAAATACAGCCAGAAATGGGCAAATCCAGGGAAGAAAGGGGTAAATCCGACCAAAAATGGGCAAATCCAGCCAGAAAAGGGGTAAATACATCTGGCAATGCTGTCACTACCCACTGAGATCCACTGGAATGCTCTCAGCTCCTGACACACTTTATGGAAGCTGCCAGCAAACTAGGTCAGGAAGCCAAATCCCACGTGCACAGCCACCCCAGAGGAGTCCCAAAGTCCCAGGGTCTGGCAATGCTGGGGGGGATGCTGTGCCAACAGCCCGGCTGCAGAGGATGGGTCCCTGATGGGTTCCCCTGCAAAGCATGGCACCTTCTTCCTCCGCAGGAAATCAGCCCCATCACCCAACACCCAGCACTGAAACCATGTGGGCCCCTGTTTCACTTTCCCATAAGTGGGAAGTGAAAGTCTCATGGGGAAGGGGTGACCACTCCAGCTGTGGATGGGGTGTCCCCTTTTCCAGCCCCGATGCCCTCCTGCCTCCTCTTCATGCTCGTTGGGGTGCAACACTACCCCATGCACAGGCCCTGTCCCCAAGAGCAGGGTCATACCACACCAGGGTCACCCCCTAGATACCCCTGGCCATCACAGCATTGCAGACAAGCCAAGCCGAGCCAGGGGATGCTGCAGCAGGGACAGAAGTACAGGCACCACCAACCGCATGCACCCACCCCCACTTTGCAAAAGCCTTTCGACACAGCCAGCCCCCTGCTCTCCTGTAGATTTGGGGGGCCCATCTGCAAAGCTTCCCCAAGCATCAACCCCCCCACAGCCACAGAGTCCTGCCACAGGAGCTGCATCAGTCCCTGCATGGGGGAGCATCACTCCCTGCCTCCCCCGAGACATCCCCAAAATCCCAAGGGCTCACCCTGTTCTGGGGCTTTCTAAGTTCTGGCAGCAAACACATCCTCAATATTGCTCAAAATACCCCTATCCCTGATGTCCTGGCTGTGGCCCATAACAACTCATCCCCAGTACCTGCTGGAGCACCCCCAGAAAACCACCAGCAGCTCTTGGAGGAGCTTTCCTTGCCACCTTCCTCCCAGCACCCCAGAACAGCCACCCACCTCCAGCACTCTGCTCTGTGCCTCCAAAAACTGGCTTTTTGGGATGAATCCACAAATCAAAATTGCTGCCCCTGCAATGGTGCTAGATCTAGGAACCCCCCTGTGCAGGTGCAGCCCATGGGCACCCCAAACACCAACCTGATGGCCCCAGCAGTGTGAAGGTGTCCCATGGAACCAGTTTGCCATTACTAGAGGACAAAGCAACTGCCATCCCAGTTCCAGCTGCACAGCACTGGTAAAGCTCCAGGCCTCACCAGACAGACTGGGAAACAGCAAAGAAGAGGAGAAGGAGAGCAAGGGAAGCCCACTACCAGCATCACGCAGCATCTGGGTGCTATTGGTGGTGGTTGGTGTGGCTCTGGCACTGCTGGCAGGGGCCCTGGCACAGCCACAGCTGATACCATTGTTTGGCCATGAACGAGGACATGCCAGGGCCCCGGCAGAAAACAAATCTGCCAGCTGGGCCTTCAGGGTCCCCTTTTCCCAGCTTCACCCCCTGCATCAGCAGCACCACCATGTCCCCAGTATCCCCCAGCATGTCCCTCACCCCAACCAGGCAGTAGGACCCCTGCAGTGGCACAGGAATGAGGACTATCAGCAATGCCAGGGCCACCTGGAGACTGGGACTGAGCCAGGTTATACGAGGGCTGAGCAGGGGTCTGCTTAGGGAAGCTGGGATATACTGGAAGTGAACTGGGAAGGCTGGGATTAAACTGGGGTTAAGCTGAGATGTGCTGGTATTGAGCTGAGATGCGTTGGGGTGAATTTGAATATACTGGGGAGGAGCTGGGATGTGCTGGGGGGAGCTGGAGAGTACTGGGATTAAACTGAGATGAACTGGATTTGAGGTGGGATGTGCTGAGGTGAACTGGGATATACTGAGGTTCAGTAGGGCTGTGCTGGGAATGAGTTGGGGTCTGCTTGGGGCAGCTGGGGGGCAACTAGGGAATACCAGGGTTCAGCTGGAGTGTACTGGGGTTGAGCTGGGATGGAACTTGGGTCTGTTGGGGGGAAGCTAGAGCATACTGGAATTGAACCAGGCTGGAGCTGGGATGTACTGGGATTGCAGTGGGGTGTTGTGGGGGTGAACTGGAGCATATTGTGGTTGAGCTAAGGTGCACTGAGAGCGAGCTGGGGCATGCTGGAATTTGGCTGGGGAGTACTGGGGCTGAACTGGAGTATACTGGGGTTAATCTGGGGCATGAGTACTCCAGTTGG
>VZRR01008413.1:851-11389 GCA_013398015.1 Oreocharis arfaki
TCCCCTCCCTCTTGTGCGAGGAAGTTAACAATATGAAATGTCTTTCTGTTGTCTCTAATCATGGGCTGATTTGATAAGCTGTAATTATTATTCATGTTCGAGATCTGCAGCTAGGGAGATGCAGGAGGTGTGGGGACCATTGGGATGTTTAGGTTTATTATTATTTATTACTGCTATGAATAAAAGAATAATGATTTCAGAGATTCTGCCAAGTAGTTCAGGCTGCAAATTTAACTCTTTTAAAAACCATTGCAATCCATTTGCATCAATGAGAGCCTCTTTAATCAGGTTTGGTGGGGTTTTTTTTTTGGTTTTTTTGTTTTTTTGTTTTTTTTTTTTTGTTTCTTACTCCACTGGAGGGGTTGGAAAGCTGGGAAAAATGGGAGGAATGATTTCTGTAGGCCCTACCAAAACGGATTGTGTTTGATGTTTGACCTTGGGCATCCCCTTGCCAGCCTGCTCACCTCAGCTGGACCCCTTTGGAAATCCCAGCTCCTGAACAGATGCCGAGCACTGGGCACTGGTTTGGACACGAGGGTGTGGGGGTAACTTCCCCTGCACGTCCTCCACGTGCAGAACGTGATTTAGCAGGGAGGAAGGAAGGGCAGAGCAGCCTGCAGAGAGCTTTGCTGCTCTCAGAGCCAGAACCAGTGTGTGCACTGTCCGTGGAACAAAGCAAACGTGTCTGTGGGCTCCTGATTCATCTTTCCAGTGATGTAAGGGCTCTGGGCCTCTGACATCCGTGGGTGGATGGGAGAAAATACATTGCTTGTTTGTTCCTCTTTCCCTCCTGCAGTCGGAATTACCTCCAGCCATAACTCTCCCTGCTGTCTCCATCAGTGTAGTCTGCCCTTGAAGGAGGAATGAATACATTTAAGTAACATCCCTCCAGAAAAAGAAAAAAAAAATAATAAAAAAAGGGGGTGTTGGTTCCAGGAAAAGATGCTTTCACAAAGCTCATCGTTGTGGGAGGCTCAGATGGCCAGAAACCCCAGAAGGAAGAGCTCTGGAGGCCATGCCTTGAAAAACACCCCATCAGGAGCCTGGAATGAGCTCCTGAGCACAGGCCTTGGCAGGGACTGGTGTCCTTTGCAGGAACCCTGGTAGCCACGTCCTACCCAGAGGCCTGTTGGCTGGTGGGAGTTGTGAGGCTGGGAGTAAGGAGCTGGGAGGGGCAGCGAGGCTCTAGGGAGTGGTGCTGCAGGCGGGGGGAAGGAAAACGGTGGCGTTTCAGTGCCATTTTCCCTGCCCTCCTTTCCCCGGAGCTGGGTCTTCTTCGCAGCATCCTCGGAGGAGAGGAATGAATCCGAGAACGTGCAACATGCAGATCCCTCCCTAACCACCACACAGGGATGTAAGATGCAGCTTTGCGTCTCCCTGTCTTCGACTGCTCTGCACTCGACAGGAGAACGAAAGGAATTTGAGGTTGCCCACCCCAGCACCGCGCCCGACGTGGCCCGGGTCTCTCCTTTCCGGGGACGGCAGCGCCGGCTCCCACATCTGCCCGCTCTCCAGTCCTCACACTGGAGTTTTGCCTTCCACCTTTCCCTTCCTTGCTGTTACCAGGGCAGAAGTTTGGAGACATGAGCCACAACACATGCTATCGTCTCTTCCCCGAGGGGAACAAAGTATATTGTTATGCTCCAAACGCGATGGTTTTTCCCCACCCCCGTTCAATGTTTTCTAGCTGCGTAGACCAACCATCTGTTTCTCCTTCTCCCTTCCATCATTCAATTCTTTGCACGTTATTCAAATTAATTATCAATTAAGAACCAGAACGTCTGGATAATCAAATTACAGAATGGTTAAGATGGTCAGAGTAACGCGGCACCTTATTAAAAGCCTCCAGACAGTTAGCAAGACAATAAATTCCTGATCTTTTGTTCTCCACGTGAACCTTCAGCCCAATAAAGGAAAACAAAGTGACACGTATCTCTTCTTGGTCATTTATTTATGAACGTGGGGAAGGACACTGCGTAACCCCCTCCTCACTGCAGATTTCAGATCACAATCTTCTCCTCTCGCATGTCAAACTAACCCAGATAATGAAACAGCTCCAGTCTCGAGACATTCCCCAGAGAGATAAGAAACTTCTCTGTTATTTTTCTTTTTGTGCTGAAGGGAATCTGGTTTAAAAGGCACGAAATCAGCTGTCCTTTAGGTCCGTGGTGCCCCCCAGGGGAGGGGTCCCGTTCTGGGGGTGAAGGCAGAGCAGCAGCGTGGCTGCTGTGCCCTTGGGCGGCTGCAGGAGCAGTCGGGCCGTGGTTCCCCACGCTCCGCGGAGCGGTGCTCGGAGAGCTGAGGGATAATTTATGAGGCTTGGCAGCAGGGTTGGCACGCAGGGCGAGGCGGGGGAAGAGGAGGACGGAGGAGAGCTGCTTGTGCCCTGTGTGATACCTGAGAGACTCTGGCTCTGGCCATCTGTGCAGTCTGATGTGCCGAAGCCTTTCCCACAGAAACCCCTGCGGCTGCTCGGCCTCCTCTGGCAGGTGGAGCCACGTGGCAAAGGCGGTGGCTCATCCTCAGCCAGGAAAGCAGAGGTTTCCTGGAATTTAGGCCTGGGAAGCACTGGGAGAATCCTGTTGTCCGGTCAGGAGCCCCAGGGGATGAAGCCCACCTATCCCACTCCTGGTGGCCACGCTGCCACCTCCAGTCACTGGGTCCCTTTTGTCTTCAGCTGCAATTCCACTCGAGGGCGGATTTGCGCCCGTGCCAAGAGCACAGATGCCCCCTTTTCTCTGGAGGAGCATCCTCAGGGGGCTGCAGCCTGGCTCAGTTGGGCCCCTGGGGTTGCAGCAGCCCCCAAGTTGTGCCGTTGACGCGAACGGGTTCGCGCGGCTCCTGACGCGACAACTCGCCTGCCTCAGCACCATCCCCATCCCTTCTCCTCCCTCCTCCGAGGCCTCTCCCAGCACCCCGAGCCCCGCGGAGCGTCCTCCCCGCGCTGTCCTCGCACGGCTGCACGCAGGGAGGCGGCACGTTTCCCCCGCCAGACCGAACCCCGCTGCCCGGGCTGCTCCGGCGAGGGATGCAAAGCACGGCGCCGAAAACATATTCCGGGTGGCACGCAAGATCTGTGCCCACTTCGCCCATCGTGTCAGGAAAACAGAAATGCTTGTCAAAATACCAGCTCGAGTCGGAGCTCGCGGCTGCTGGAGGAATAAAAGAACCATGTTGGCAAGCACGGGACTAGACAGGCAGATGTCCTCCTCTCCACCCACTAGAGTTTTATTGGCAATTGAGTTAACAGCCTCTTTGCATATGAAAGTAGCGGAGAGGCGCTGCTGCGGCCTCGCTGGCAGGAGACTTGGCTGCAAAACCAGTGAGACATTTGACAAGGAAGCAATATGTTAGCAACATCCCTCCATCCGTGTTATCGGGGCCAAATTGCCACGGCACTTGCAGCCATGTGGAGGCATTAGATGCAAAGTGTTAGACGCCCTGCCATTCTTCCCCGTCATTTTCTCCTTTCTCTTCTCCCTTTTTTTTCAGAGCAGCCTGGTCCTGACACTTCTCTTCGAGTGGCTCCGGAGCCAATCCTGCCTTGTGCTGCTGTATATCCCTGGAAAATAGGCTGCCAGGTGCCAAACACCCACATTTTGAAGAGATGGCTCATGGTAATAAATGGTTCTGTGATATTTTTTTTCTTGTTGTTTGTTTGGCTTCTCTTTGGTTTTGTTTTTTTCCTTTTTTTCCCTCCCCTCTTTTTTTTTTTTTTTTTTTTTTTTCATCGAAGCAATTGCATTTCCAAGTTTTCCTTTAAGAGGTCACGTTTCCAAGCTGATGAATGGGAGGAATATAGAGACTGGCAAATCTCCTCCCCACACCGAAAAAGCAGCATTTGTACCCCACAGCAGTTGTCCCCGCTCTCTTTAGATCTGCAGGCTCCCAGCCAACCCACAGTGGACAAGCAGGCTCCCCCGAGTTTCAGGAATCCCTGGTGAAAAGTGCCACCACGATTCCAGGATTTCCCTGGTCCGTGCGGTACTCGGCAGAGCACACACGCATTCGCGTATCTGCTGCTGTGTTTGTCTCGTGCTGTCATGGACATTCCCAGCCCGGGATCCAGGAGCACAGGACCAGACATGCATGGCACAATCCTCCTTTTTTCCTGCTGTATCAACGGCCTGGAATCCTCTGTCACCCCTCGGCAAGGGGACGCCGAGGCGCTCACCTGGAGGCCTCACATCTGCAGGGCCTGGCCTGCAGCGTTGTGTCCACTGTCTCCGAATGCTGGTTGTTGGAAAGGCTTTTGGAGCTCAGGTTTCAGCTCCAAAGCCACACTGGCTGCTTTCAAAGTGGCACCTTCCCACTGTCTCAGTGGCTTGGGGAGGTTAAGAGAAGCTCACTGTCGCGCCGCCAAGGGGCTCAAACAGTGAGTGACCAAATTCTGGGAATACCAAAAGGTCACTCGGAGCAAGTCTGGTCTGGGAAAAGGATCACGCAGCTCTGGTGCCTCCTGTTGTGACCGTAGCAGTCCTCCAAGCCGCCTCTCCCAGCATGGAACACATAAAACACCGGCGTGTCGGGCAGTTTGTGACTTCCCATGGCCAGACAAACCTCAGACGAGTCAGGCAACCTCATTTCCCACTTCCCAGCTCTCCATCACGAGTCTGCACACCTCCTCACGGCCTGTGTTCAACCAGAGGCTCCCAGCAGCTCCTGGCAAGAGGGTGGCAGCTCCTGGAGCGCTCGGCACCCGATTGTGACACCAGAAAAAAGGCGCTTTGCTCTTTGCTCTCCGCGAGCTTCTCCGCCTTCGGTTTTCTGCGTGACGATTTATTCCGAGCATCAGAGGCCCAGGTCTCTCCTGGTAATTCCTTCTGGCCAGGGAACAGGCATCTGCTCCCTCTGACTGCGGGTCGCTCCTCTCATGCAACGCTCCGCTGAGACGTGCGCGCCAAGAAACGAGCCTCAGCCTCAGAAACGAGGCAAAAAAAAAACCAGCAAGCAGCAGAAAAAAGAGATAAGAACCTGCCTTAAAATGGACAGGCTAACGTGCCTTTGGGCGTGAGTGATGCTGGTGTGAAGAAGAGTCCACCTCAGCATTCGAATGCGTTAATTGCTCATTAGTCGTTAGGCTGGTACGTTTTTGGGTGGAAGGGGATGGAGATACTCGAAGGCCTGTTTGGAAGGGTGGGAACACTAAAGGTGTGGAAAGAGAAGGGTGAATCTGGTGTGCTTGGAGCACTGAAAGAGGTCGTTCCCCCCAAAATAAAGCACCTGATTATCAACGAGCCCTGGAAGGAGAACAGCTTTGCACGAACACCCGCTGCCTTCAAAACGCTCTGAGGTGACACAGCGAAGTCCTCTGGATTCTGGGGGATGGAAATCATTGCCTGCCCTGGAAATCATCCCATCCTGATGTGTTCCCTGGGCAGGGCCTTTTCTCTCCTGCTTTTGGGCTTTCACCTCCGCAAGCCCAGTGGCTCCCAATGATGAGCACACGCCAGGCTCTCCGTGTCAAAGCAGCGGGAGAGCTCCCGGGGACACGATTCCCTCTGGGACATCTGTAAAGGGAAATTCTGCCCGTGAGGGAGCGCTGGCAGGGTGAGCTCCTGCACGGCCCCGAGAGCAGCGAGCCGTTCAAATCGCCCGGCGCAGAGGGCGGGCCCACCCCAGCCATCTCGGGCAGGGGAAAAGGCATTCCTGGAACCATTCCCTTTTATTTTAAATGCTCTTTCCATCCTTTTCTCGAAGCAGAACCACTGCTCTGATGGACTCAGAGCAGAGTGTGGGCCAAGCTCCGTCCTCTTTCATCTGGATGCTGGAGGCATTGTCACCTCCCCTGCCTCCACCTCCACAGCCGTATTGGGGACACGCTGAGATCCGGAGCACACACCCCAGAGCGAGCCAGCACGCTCCAGAGGCTGCTCAGGAGCTGCCCGAGTGCTTCCCTCTCCTTCCTGCCCAACACCTGAGCCTTCATCTCCATGTCCCAGCCAAGATTTAAGAGGAAGAACCGGCCAGGCCTGCGCTGGTCTCTCCCATGTGTAGAGAGTCCCCTGGGGGCTTGGGGCAATCCTGGGGATCAGTAGGGTCTGGGGGATGAAGGGATTGAGAGCAGCCCTGCCAGGAGGGACCTGGGGGTGCTGGACATGCCCTGGCCACATGTGCTGGCCTCCAGAAAGCAACCATGTCCTGGGCTGGTCCCAGGGTGGGCAGCAGGGGATGGGGGGACTCTGCCCCTCTGCCCCGCTCAGGTGAGACCCCACCTGAAGAGCTGCCCCAGCCCTGGGGAACAACATCAGGCGCACGGGGAGCTACTGGAGAGAGCCCAGAGGAGGCTCTGGAGCTGCTCTAGGGCTGGAGCCCCTCTGCTCTGGAGCCAGGCTGGGAGAGCTGGGAATGTTCCCAGCTGGAGAACTGGGAAGGCTCCAGGGAGAGCTCAGAGCCCCTTTCAGGGACCAAAGGAGCTCCAGGAGAGGGACATGGGACAAGGGCTGGAGGGACAGGACACAGGGAATGGCTTCCCAGTGCCAGGGGGCAGGGCTGGATGGGATATTGGGAAGGAATTCTTCCCTGTGAGGGTGGGGAGGCCCTGGCACAGGGTGCCCAGAGCAGCTGTGGCTGCCCCTGGATCCCTGGCAGTGTCCAAGGCCAGGCTGGACAGGGCTTGGAGCACCCTGGGACAGTGGAAGGTGTCCCTGCCCATGGCAGGGGGTGGGATGGGATGAGCTTTGAGGTCCCTTCCAGCCCAAACCATTCTGTGTTTCTGATTCAGCCTCCATCGATGCTTTTAGTCCCCAAACTGTCCTAAGGCTGAAGCAAACTCTGGCTTGTGAAGTCAGTTTTGCACGTCCTGGACGCTGCAGGGGTGAGACAGGAGAACACTCCTCGCCAGGCTGTGTCATCCCAGCTCTGGGGCAGCGGCCAGCTGGGGAGGCAGCTGAGAGATTCTCTCCGGTCAGGCAGCCAGCACGGATGAAACACTAAACGCACGGCCGGGGAGCCTCGGCCGCGGTGGCTGCCGCGCGTTCTCGGCCCCAGGAACACGCGTGCCCCTGCAGCGGGGTGCTGCAGGGTGCTGCAGGCTGGGGTGGGGGTGCTGCCCTGCTCCCACAGCTGTGGGATCGCCCCATGGAAGCAGAGGCACCCCGGAGCATCGCCAGGCTGCAGAGCTGCCGCTGCCACCAGTCCCAGGGGCCGTATCTCCTGCTGCCTTGATCTGCCCCCGACCTTTGCTGTTGCCGCTGGGAAAGCTGATCCTATCGATTTTTACGAGGATTATGATTTTCTGTAGATTGCCCTGGAACCTGCTAATTGTGCACACAGCTATTTATAGCACCCTGGGGCGGGAGTCAGAAGGTTTTGATGGCGTGAGGGGTTATCTGCACGCCCAGCCACGGGGCTGACGCTTCAGCATTTTCTTTTGAGTGATGGCAAGAGCAGATTTCAAAGCAGACATTTTCTGCCCGCTCCGAAAGGCCTCTGAAATTTCCCACCTCCTTTCAAAAGGAAAGGCCTCGTTTGCTGCTGACCTTCTGGAATTCCGTGCTGCGTGTTTGGGGGGGGGTGGGGATAATTTGGGGTCAGACCTGGGGTCAGACCTGGCTGGGGTTCAAGCCACCACGTGCTCGGTCCCTTCTCCTCAGCACCAGCACATAGGAGAAGGTGTCAGCTCTGACAAGGCAGGTTCAGCAGCTGCTGTGTGACCAATCCCACCCTCCTGCGTGCCCATGCCGGCTTTGGGGCATGGTGGGGAAGGTGGGATCCTCCTGCAGCAGGTGGGGAAGCAGTGGGGATCAATGCAGAGAGCGCTGAGCGGGAGGCTGGGGCGGCCGCGGTTGATTTGGTGTGGCTGGAGTGCGGGTGCTAAAGCAGCCAGCCAGAGCTGCATCTTCGGCTAAAACAGCCATTGGTGCCCCTGCACTTGTTCCTCGCGTGCCCCATGTGTGTCTCCTTGCCTTTGCTGGGAGAGGAAGTCAGGGATTTTAGCTGCCTGGAAAAATACAAATCGGGGGTTTATCCGAGCTGCTGCTGCAGGATTCTGCTCCTCCCCGCTCTGGCCCCGGCTGCCTCTGAGCTATTTGTTCCTTTCCTGGCTCTTTTCCTGCCTCTGCTGCAGGTGAAATTAAAAAGGAGCATCACTTGACTGCTTCAGTGTAGCCCTGAACCGTGCAGTGCCAGTGGGTGCTGCTGCAGCAGCACCAATCCGTGGTGCTGAGCCCCCCCTCGTTGCCCAGCCCCAAGAGCTGCGCAGGATCAGCTCCTGCCTCATCACAGATGCAGCCCACTGACTCCTTCAGTGAAAAGAGAGATTTATAATTCTTTTTTTTTGCCGTGCTCTGTATTAAGTGCCTGCTCACAACAGCCTGGAGCAGTCATTCAGAATATTTTAAGAGTGTCTTTCATGCTGTCTGAAATACCTGGCAGTGCACAAAGGCCGAAAGTGGGAGTAATTGACTGCAGGATTATCCTCCGCTGCCTGAAATGAAAGTACAGCGTCTGCGAGTGTGACACGGAGTCAGAGCCACGCCGAGAGCTTCGTGGAGGCTCCTGGCGTAATTAGCCACAATTATCCCGGTGCCACGGCACGCTGCTTCCCCAAATCCCACGCTGGCTGGGAAATCAGGGGCTAGCACACAGCAGTCGGGGTCTTGGAGGCTGGGAGCTTGGGAGACTCAGAGCATGGCATTCGTCCTCGGGCAGGGACCCTGGGAGATGGATCTTGGCGGGGAGAACCTCCTGGGAGGATCCCAGAGGAGTTCCCATGGACTTCAAAGGCTGCTCCTGCCTGTGCTGCCCCGATGGCTGCTGCAGCTGTGGGCTGCTTGCATTCCGTAGCCAGCATCCTCTGGGACAGTCACCTGGGATCCTCCTGAGCCCTGGAACACGGATCCCAGAGCCCCGCTGGTGTGTGTCAGGCCATGCCTGTGTCTTGAGGGTGCTCAGCCCAGCCTCCCAGACAGCCAGGAGCTGTTCCACAGGACTTTTTCCTCTCCCAGCCAGATGCCTGTCTCCATCCCTCAGCCCCGTTAAATCAGCCCAGGCTCATAAAGCACTGCAAAACCTCGCCGAGAGCCAGAGCTCCTCGAGGAATGGGAAAGGTGTGTGCAAAGAGGAGGGGTGGGTGTGGTGAGAAAGTGAAGAGGGGCGTGCCTGGGCTGGGAGGGGAGAACCCCAACGCCTTCTCACCAGCAGAGGTGTATCCTCAGCGAGGAATCACGGACTGGTTCGGGTTGGAAGGGACAAAAAAAACCCCTCATCCTGTTCCACCCCCTGCCGTGGACCTTCCACTGGGCTAGGTTGCTCCAAGCCCTGCCCAGCCTGACCTTTTCACAGCAAGGGATGAATCTTGGGACGGTAAAGGGTTTAAATGGTAAAGAAGACCTGCTGTAGATGAACCTCCGTGAACTCTGCCGTGTCACAGCCCCCCAGCTGTGCTTGTTAGGCTCTGCCAGGGGAATCGACAGATCCAAGCCCCCTCCCGGGAATAATATCCACCAGCACCAATGCACTTAGGGCAAGTAAAGAGTGGGAGGAGGGTAATGAGGGGGGACAGTATGGAAGCAGGCACGCAGCATGGAGACGCTTCCCTGGAAGGACAGCTCCTTGGGAGCAATCTCCACGAGGCACCCTGGGGTTAAAAGTGTATTTTTGAAGCGTGTCTGTCAGGCAGCGCAGCTTCCAGCTTGAGATCTTCCTCTCCTTTCCAGGATCGTGCTTTTGGTGTGCGACTTCAGGGGAGGAAAAACGTGTAAACAAGGCAGGTGTGACTCCTGAGGAGCCATGACCTGACCCTGCCGCTCAACCAAAACGCTTCCACCGATTTTCATTCTCTTCTGGAGGTAGGCACTGATTGGTGCTGCTGACAGACGAGCACAGAGGCTTTCGGCTTTCCTCCGAGCTCTCCTGAAAGCAGCCCATGAATTATTAAGGCAGGAGATTGCCCTGGCTGGAATGGATGTGGCTCTCTCCTCCGTGGAGTTGGGGCTCACTCCGAGGGGCGGGTGAGCGGGCTCCCCGTGGAGGGCTGGAAACCCGAAATGGGGAAGGCTCTCCTTGCTTTTACGGGAAGCTTGCGGCAGCCTGCGGAAGCTTCGGCTCCGGAGCGGATACGGAGCCTTCAGGTTGGATGTTCCCATCTTCGTGTCTTGAAACAATTCCTCCCAAAGACTCTCCTTGGCGCTGCTTTTACTTATTTATTTGTTTTGCCTTTCTGTTTCACTCAGAGCTAAAAGGTTCTGGGGGGTGCCCGTTGATGGGATTCCTCCTGGCCATGCCTTTGGGGTTCTCGGGGCAGCACAGCCCCAAGCACTGCTCTTCCTGGCTTCCCCCTGAGCAAAAAATTCCTCATCAGAGCAGGGCCACGATCCCTCTGGCCTCCCTCATGGATGCCTTCACGGGGGACCCCTAGAATTAAAGGATTTGAGGGGGAGCAGGGAGGGTGGAACAGCAGCAAAGCCCTGCCAGGGCAGAGTCCAAAATGCATCTCAGAACGCCCCAGGGCAGCAAAACCCTCCCTGGTGGGACAGGCTGTGCTGGGAGAGGGGCCCACGTGCCTTTGGGGGGTGGGTTTGTGGGATGGGTTTCGG
>VZRR01008414.1:0-71004 GCA_013398015.1 Oreocharis arfaki
CATTACCATGGGCAATAACTGTAACAAACTATTTATGATGTAGTTAGTTAGAAAACTCCTGAGTGTCAGGAGCAAATCCTGGAGTTTGCCCATGTGTGAGCTGCAGGGCCTGGGAGAAGAAAGCTTTCAGCAGAGGCAGAAGAAAATCAGTGCCTTGATGTGTTCGGTTTAGAGGTGATGGGACACCTCCCCTGCTGGGATAAATGGCTGAAGTCCCCCGGGTCATTGGCTTGTTCAGTCACACTGGACAGGTGGGAGCCACGAGGGATGGAGACACCCGTCAGTGCCTGGGACTCAAGGCAGATGGGATAGAAAACCGCACACATGGCACCAGGGAGGCTCTGGGTTGGGATCCTTTGGCTGTCCCAATGGCACCAGGAGGGACAGCAGGAGGAATTCACCACCTTCAAGGCCTAAAACCTCCTTTGCTTGAAAGGAAGGGCCCTTCTTTGCCACCTTCACATCCCTCCTCCATGGCCCACAGGGACGGTCTTAAAGTATGTGGCAGCTAAGTCACATCTTCGAAAAGTCATTCATGAAAAGTGCAGTGTTATTTATTTACAGGTTTATGTACAAACTAGTAGAGTTTCTCTCCATGTACATCTTTGGGCAGAGAACAGGTGCACAATGCCCCATGTCTTTTAAATAAATTATTTGCTTAACAGAAAAAAATAATAAACAAGAATTGCAGTTGTTTTACTTTTCCTACATGAGAATTCTTGCAGTCCTACCTGTCTTCTATGGGGCTGGGAAATGGCCTTTCGAAGAGTGATGTTAGTCAGTACCGTGGGCTCTGGCTGTTTTATGGCTGATATTTATTTGCTGCTTGAGAGGCCATTTATCTAAATATATCCAAACTCTAAGTATACTCAGAAGGTTCAGTATTAACCTGAGAGTTCAGTGGTGAATTACTTATCAAAGTCGGATGAATTAGGGTAGAGAGAAGGGGGAGGAGAAAGGGGGGAGGGGGAAGCAAGGGAAATAAATCCCCCAGTGTTTGCCAGAGCCATTATGCTTATGTTCCCTACTGGAGTGGGATTTTGCTGCCTTTTTAATTTAGCCCAGTTTGTGCCTGCTTGTAAATTTAATGGTCAGTATTGTGACAGCAGATGTCCACTCAGTTCAGCTGCTCTTTAACATCATGTGGCATCCTGGCTGAAGCCAAAATGCAGAACAAGCTGTCTAGAACTCAAGCTGTCAAAATAAATCTCCACGGAGACAGTGTCTGCTAGTCTATGGGAAGTGCAGTTTCAGAGACTGCGCTGATTGCCAAAGCAAATGCCAAGAGTTCACCCATTGTGATCTCCCAGCTATGGCCAGAGTCAAAGTCCATCTTGAAATGACATTTCTTCTTGTAAGAAATCAAGTCTGGGCTGATGCTTTTCAGTTAGTCCCTCTGCCACAGCTTTCAGTGTTAGAAATCACTGCTGGGCGGGACATGAGTGTTGAAGGCTGCAGTTGCGTGTTTCAAACATGTATCAAAGTGTTTAAAAAATGAGTTGATGTAATATGGTTTAGTGGGCATGGTGATATCAGTCCAAGCTTGTTAAAAGAGAGTGCAGTAGCAGATGTTTGCATTGGTTCTTACAGCACATCTTGAGAATTGACTTTAACCAAGAAAGAAATTGTTGGCAGGGATAAATATTCTCCTTACTCTGCTGAAACTAGGTGCCTAACAGCCCTGCCATAACAACAAAACAGAAAATCCAGTGAGGTATTTATCTTTACATGTCTGATGCCCACAAAATTGAAAATCTGACCCACAGCCTTGAGGTCACATCAGCTTCCTTAATGGTTTGAAGTTTCAATCACAGTTTAGCAAGTACAGGGTTTCTCCTCTGACCAACACCAGATGAGACAGAGCTTGTACAGGTTTGTACCCATTGCCTACCCTGTATGATCCACCAGTGCAGTAGAGAAAGGCCTGTCGAACAGCAGCAGCTGAGATGATAACCTGTGATTCCTCATCTGTGAGACAGTGAGAGCGGGCACAGGAATGAGAAAAGAAAAAATGAGAAATTTCTCAGGAATGAGAAAAGAAAAGATAGAATAGTTTATTCTATTTGGGATCACTATTCATTCAAAGTACAAAAAATAGCCAGTAGAGTCTGTAAAATTGAATACATCCACAGTGAATGTCCCAGGATGATCCCTCCATCCTCCCCTCCTCGCAAGCAAAGAGTGCCAGTGCTGGCCCAGCTGGTGCCTTCTCCACAGCCACCTCACAGACCGAGGGTCACAGCAGGTGAGAGCTGCTCCTCACGGGGGCTGGGTGCAGCAGATGACCCAGCTCATGTCTCCATTCAGCTAGAAAGTGGATATCTCTGGTTCTCAGTCAGCTGCTGCACACCTGACTTACAGGAAAGTCCTTGGGCAGTAGGTGCACTCCATTCACTTCAGGAAAACTTCAGGACAGCCTTGCTTCTTCAGGAGCTTACCCATCCAGGGCCATGGCAGGCTGAGTTCTGCACAGCCCACTGCTCCTGCTGCAGATGTGGGCAGGACCCAGGCTTACATACAGCAATCCTTGCAACTCAGCACAAAAACTGCTGCTGGAAGGACAGTTTCTTCCTGACTCTACTAATCAGGCTGGGACAAATGAACTTTATAAACAAGGAATAGATCTATTATATACCACATGTTTCATAAGTTAATTTGTTGCATTAAAATATATAATTTTACAAAACTTTATTGTACACATAAAAATCTACACAGTCCAGTGATAGCAGTAGCATGAATTACGGGGGATAATTCAGGGATTGACAAATTTTCCCAATACAAGAGAAGTTCCTTATCATTAATGTAAGGAATACAGGGAGTGCTATCAGAAACTATTGTGGTGTACCCCCTGTTGCTGGTATTTATGTTGAGATCAAATGACTTGCTTTTTCCATCAGGCCAAATAATATGACATAACTGAAACCCTTCTGTACAAGGAAGACTTGCAAAACTCATGCAGAGCTCTGTTCCAACCAGTGAATTTTGTTAACCCACATTGTACATACAAGTCCTTCCAATAAATTTACAAACACATATTTCAGAACAATTCAGCAAGCTTTATCCATTACCATTTCAACTTGGCTGGATCTTTCCCATTCAACACTTGGCAGAACACATATAATTTTCTTCATGAACAATATTTGTTACAAAGAGAAAAATGTTAAATACAGTGCTCCTACATGAGTGACTTGAGTGAAAAATTACACATCTGTGAATTACTTTGTGATAAGCACTCAGATCCCAATTCCAGTGAAGCTACAGAACTCAAATGACTGATCAGTTAATCCTGACTGTGAAAGTACGTTTAGATTAATATTAGGCAGGTTTTTTGAGGATCTTTGAACTTGTAAAATGTTTGAAACCCAAGAGTCTGCACTGAGCCACTGCCACCACTGAGACCATAATCAGGACTGGCTGATGTGTGCATGGCCAGTGGTCAGACACCACATCACTTTCTGCTGCGCTGCACAGAGCAACTTCTTTCCATGACCCAGTGCCTGGCTGATGGTGTGGGTTGTTCACCGTCAGTTTTGCCAGGAGCACAGGCAGTAATGACAGGGCTGGGTTGGGAGATTTTTACAAAACTGTCTAATGCAGGTTTTCCAGTATGATTACAAAGCATTACCACACACAGCGTGCAAAGTAGGCTATTGTATGATTTTTATCTAGCACAGCTGGTGTAAAACATATTCTGCTGATTACAATACAGATACAAAATGCCACCTAGGACAGATACTGAAAGACCTTTGCTCTTGTTCAAGAATATCTTAAGAATAGAATTTAGGGCCAAAATACAATCAGAAAATGCTCTCTGTTATGCATTCTTAGGAGTGCGTTGGGTTTTGGCTCTTGATTTCTATCTCCTTTGCATATTCCTCTGAATTCAGAGCATAGAGTTGTGATTATGTTGGATGTATTAGAAAGGGTTTCTGTACATCTGTATTTAGTGATCTGTTAAGCATCAAGCTGCACGTCTCATGCAAACATGGGGGTGTAAAAGGTGAGACTCAATCGTCACCTTCTCATATATTTGTATCAAAATTACTAAATACTTCCCTGTTTGTCAACCAGAAAAACCATAAAAAGAGCTAAGAATAAAATACTTTGCATATTGCAGAGCAGGTCCTAAACAACACCAAGCAGAGCACACTCAGAAATGTTGCTTAATGTCTTCACACATAGTGTGCACACTTCATTTTACAGGAAAAAGAAACAAAAAGAAGTGGTCCAGGAGAATGAGGCCATTATCACAGAAGCTTTTGACTGGGTACAAAGCAGCAAACCCCAAGTGCTGTGAGCAACATGTTTCTGTAAAGCTTGGGCACCGTCTACCCTCTTGCATCCTCTTCCAGAACACGTCAGAGACAGAAGCATGGACTAAGTGGGCGGCAGTGCTGGAGCAGAGTCACAGATACAGCCACGTGCTTTCCACTGGGCGAGCTGGCAGTCAGCCTAGGTCCTGTCAGCAGAAGTATTCATTAGGCTGTCCCTCTATCTTTGGTATGGCTTCCGAGTCCACGCTGGAGCGGGCAGACAGCAGCCTGTTGGACTCGTCGGGGGTGTGCCTGGTCAGGTATTCTCCTTCCACGCCTTTTGCCTTGGCCCCGGGAGACAGGCTTTCGAAGGTGACGTAGGATTCCTGAATTTCCTTGGGTTTTCGCACAAAGCATTTTTTGCAGCGCCGTTTCAGTGCTCCACAGCAGACCACCAGTGTCAGGGGAACAGCAATGACACAGGCCACGCTGATGACAACCACGTTGATGAGCTTCTGCGTCCCTCCCGCGCTGAAAACTTCATCTGTGGAAAATATGATGCACTGCTCCTTCCTGGGGATCAGCCCTTTCACACAGACACACACGATGTATTTGGTCTTTGGCAGCAGCCCATAAACAGTGACCTTGGTCTTCCCTGGCTCCACGTTGATGCGCCGCATGTCCCTCTCCCCAAAGACAGCATAGAGGACACTGAACACCGTGGTGTTCTTTGCCATAGGCGCCTTCCAGGCCAGGGTGATGCTCTGGTCGGTGTCCCCGATCACCCTGACAGACCTCACCATCCGCTCTGGCTCCTGCTGGCCCGTGGTGGGGCTCACCAGCAGGTTCTGGGGGTTGCTGTCTTGTGCCACATCCGGGAGGAGGAGGCTGTCTCCGGTGCCCGCTCCAGCCCCCAGCGTGGGCACGGTGGAGGCGGTGATGACGTACCTTGCCACCAGTTTGTCATTGTAGGCAGCTGCCTCCATCCCGCTCGCCTTCCCGTTCCATGTGCCTTTGCCATTAGAGTTAGGGTCGTCCGTGCTTTCTGAGTCTGTGATGATGAGAGAGATGAACGCCTCTGTTGCCCCCAGGAAATTCTTTGCTTTACAGATGTACTCTCCAGAGTCAAGGTAAGAGACTACAGGCAGGCCCAGGATAGACCAGCTCATCCCATCACTGGAAATCTCTTGGTGAACTGCAAGGTAGGAAAAACGTTAAATAAATAGGCAATAATAAATTGAATTAATTCCATGTTTTTAAAATATTAAGACTCCATCACCAAATGTCTGCTTGATGAAGTACATGATAAAGAATCATCATTTTTGCTTGCCACCAAGAACATTACAAAATCAAAGTAAATCTAAGAAAAGGACAGTAACCCTATAATTAGATTATGTCAGGATTTAAACTGCTTCAGAATGAACATATGTGCAACATTTGATGCTACTTCCTCCAAACTGATATACAGCTTGAAAACATAACAGGAAAGTTCCTTCCATTAAAAATAAAAGCTTGAAAATTCTTATGTAGGTACAATACTTAAAAGAGTGGAAGAAGGAGGCAGTAGCATAATATGTTTGAGCGTTAGATGCAGACCTTGGAGGCAAAGAAAATAAAAACAGTGGAGACTTTACTGTAGTAAACACACAGAGACTAGCCTAGAGTATATGGAAAAACAGGTGTTTATCCTTACACAGGTGTAATCACTTACCACCAAATGATATGTACACAGCTGAGTGTCGATTTTCTCATGTGATTTACTTGGAGGCTAAAACTAGCTTTTTTTGCCTTTTTCTATTGGTGCAGAGAAAAAAAAAAAAAGAGTTGGGATCTTGTGGAAGGGTAAAGCACCCTCTTCATTATTTAACCAACCTCCTTAGGATGGGCACACAGTGTCTCAGCCCTTTCCCACTGAAAGGTAAACCAGGGAGATGTCTGAAAGGCAAAGGTAAGAGGATGCAAACTTCTCCTAAGCACTCTTGGGCTCAGGATCCAGCCTTGGCTACCAGGGCCCTTTCCAGTGGCAGCAAAATACAAGGTAGCAGAAGTTACTTTTTCAGTTTAATTATTTACTGAATGGGTATATAAAAAACATAAAGCTATGGGTCTACCTATGACAATTACGTGCACACTCAGACTGTGGGCTGTTTCTCACTCCTTTCTGTTCAGAACACCAGCATTTCAAATAGTCACATTACAGCAATGGCACAGAAGCTGCCATTGTTGAGAAATAACCCATCTTTTCAGCCAACTTTTTATTGAAAGGTGCTAGCATCTGGTTTAATGGGGCACAAAATACATCATTCTCAGTTGTAGCTCAAAGTAAACTCAACATAGGCTTTCAGGAAATCATCCCCTGTTTTATTTTATGTGGTGGCTCCCTTTCAAGTGTAGGAGGGATGTTTGCAGCATGATGCAAACACACTATCATTATGAGGAGCAGCTCTGCTACATCCTGCACATCGTGCACAACAGAGCAATGACTTGTGCACATCCCCAAAAATGGTATTTGTTACAAATGGTTCTACTGCTGCGAAAGAAAATTGGTCTCTTCCCTGTTCTGTGCACCGAGGAGCCCTGTAACCCTTTGAAGATCAGACCCCATACTTAGCAATTTTTCTGCTGAGTTTAGATCCTCTCTGAAAGTCAGGGCAGGACTAGGATACAGCAGTATTCAGGGCACGTTGGAGGCAAGAAAATTCAGGTCCCGACTGAAAACTTCAAGGACAAAAAGCTAAGGACAACTGTCTTCAGTAGAGCAAAGGTTTCTTCCCTAAATTCCCCACACATTGAAGGGCCAACATTGCAATTACAGCTCCAGACGTTTTTGTGAATGGAAATGAAAACGTGATCAGTCACAAAACCAGTGTCTGTTTGAAGGCTTCCCCCACGGGAGGGGTGAGCACAGAAGTGGTTACCACCACCACCATACCAGGTGGTCGGGGTTTCTCCAACTGAGCTTTTTCCCCAGGAGACCTTGTCAGTCTGTCAGAGGGAATGATTCCTTGGGGACATTCCCACTGAAGTGTTGTATCCTTCAGCAGTTCAGTGGCTTTTTTATTTTTTAATGTATGAGTAATGTATGTTTGAAATCTTTTCTTGCTTCTACAGCAGATCTGAATCCCAGTTGAATTCACATCAGACATCTCTCTGCCAGAGATGTTTGGTAATTGATTAGCAATAGAATAGATTAGTAGAATATAGAATAATAGAATAATTCAGTGGGGAGCTTTTTCAATGACTGAATAACTAACTAACTGAAAACAGCTTGGAGAGATTTCATTTCTTCAGCTCCAACAGCTTTGCAGAAAATCCCTTGACTTGTCTCACCACCACCATTGCTATGAAACAAAGCAAAACCAACTTCTTACACATGATAATATACATTTATATAATAATATTTAGATCAATATGTAAGTACTTTAATAGTCTATAGAAAATCACCATAGAAGAGTGGATTGCACCTGCTGCAGGTCTGCCTGTCTCATTCCACGTGTGCAGAAAAGCTTGAACCAAACCCACCTGTGCCATTCAGCTGAGCGCCATCAGCTCTCCTCCAGCTGAGCTCGGGGATGGGCACGCCCGTGGTCCCGCAGCGCAGCAGCACCGTGCTGCCCAGGATGGTCTTCACCTTGGCTACAGACGTGTGCACAACGGGGCTCTGACACTTCCTCAGCTCCACCTGGCTGAAGAAGACCCCTGCGAGGCTCCGGGGGGTGAAGCATTTCAGCCGAGGCTCGATGAAGGCTATGTTAGGAGACTGGAAATTTACAAAATGGACCATTTCATACAGACTGCAGTCACACACCCAAGGATTGTCTTGCAAGCCTGTCAGAAAGAAATCAGGGCACTGAGTCACTCCAACAGCACCTTTTGTTTCTGCCACTTCTGTTTCTATTTTTCAGCAGGACAAAGTGTGATAGGCTCCCAGTCTGCTCTGCAAGAACTGCCTGTGCAGGAATATGTGGGCTGGGGGGTGTCCCGCTCCACTGCTGTTGGCTGAGCCTGATGGATTCCACAGTTGCCCGCATGGAATTAATGTGGCTTGCTAAAGTATTTAAAAATCTGGATCTGAAATCATATTCTTTAAGTTCAAAGCAGGATTATTCATATCATGAAAACATTGTGATTCGTGCATATAAAGAAGCGAAACAAGTTTTTACAAACACATTTAGTTCCAGGATGAAAAAAGCAAGTACTCATTGGAGAAGGAGTGTGGATTCTTTTGGCATGAGGAGACTATGAAATCTCCTTCTTAGACAGGCCAGAAAATTCCTCTCACTGGACATTCTTAAGATATTAGTCAGATTGTCATGCCACTTTTCACACCTGCAATAGCTGTAGCTGGTCTTGCTTGCCTGTCATAGTTCTCTTCCAGCCCTGTTATTCTAAGTTACTTTCATTATTTTGGTAATCAGTTGTTTTTCCTGAAATGCTAATTTATACTGGATAAGATGAACGAACTGTTTTAAGGATTAAATTGAAAAGTATACCTGTTATGGTATATAAAAAAACACAGACCATAACTACATTAAGGCTATACACACAGAACAAGGTATATTGAAAAATACACTCCTTTTTCAGAGTCTTGGAATGTTTCTCTTCTTTATTCTGCTCTCCCAGTTTGCACCTACTGAATTCCAGTTCTGAAAAAATGAGACTTTATTGAAAATAGACCTGTGAAGACAGTACTGAAAAAGCAAATTTGGAACTAGAGCAATGCATATCCATGAACAGAAGTTGCTGTATTCTGATTAAATCTGTGTCATCCTACTTACAGATGTTCATGGCTGTGCTGTGGACAGGTTGGGGTCTCTAATGATTTTAGCTAGCAGAACTGGGACTAGGGATATTAATGCCATCTAAGCCCAGGCACACATTTGAAGCCTAAGCCCGGAGTGTGGCTCCCAGGCCTCCTGCCTGCCACAGGAGTGAGCTCTGCTCCCTCCAAGGGGGCTTTGCCTCCTCTGTTCCATGCACAGCCCAAGGACGTGCCTTGGGGCTGGCACCTGCCTGAAAGTGAAGAGTACTATTATTCCCTCTAACTGTTTGAAAGATGCTGCAGAAAAATTTCTTCTGAGTGCATTCCATATCTTCTTCCCTGGGCTTAGGAGAGGATCTGAAAGTGATGAGTCTTGGCAGGAGGTCAATTCTTATAAATTAATATGTTAAAGTGAAGAGAACTAAGCAAATAATGCAGATTCAGCTTGGCTTTGTTGTTTTATGGCATTTTTGCTAGCAGCTCACTTCGAGTTCATTCAGGATAACAAATGATCCCAGACTGCCTGGCAGGTGCCCCAGCTCCAGCTGAAGCTGCTGCACCCACAAAGCCCCAGTGAGCCCTTTGCTGCCCTGCACAGCACAGTTCCATGGGCTCACGTGGGCAGTCCTCATGTGGAAAAGCTTGCACCCTCGGCACAGACTATCAGCCAGCAACTTAGCAGAGGAATTACTTCTTCTTGAAGGAGTCTGCAAGCAGGGGCTCTGAAGAGGAGTCACAGTGATGCACTGCAGACAAAGGAATGGATTGGGCTGACTCTTTTTATTATTCATGGTTTTTTATGCCTCCATGAGAAACAGTCATGAGCAGAGTGAAACAGAAACATGCAGCTGTGTTTTCCCAGCCTGCTCCTGTGAGGGACATGCATTTTATCTACCTGGTTCCCATAGGTGTCCACAGGATAGGACCTAGAAGCTGTTGTGTCTATACATTACTGCATTAATTGTAGCATTATACTCATATGCTTACATGAATTTTTTAGGATCCTGGCACAATCAACCTGTGCACAGCTGGATACTACTCAGTTTGGCCACATGCATCAAGGCATGATCTGTTCTTCTTGATAAAACAGTCTCCTAATCTATATTGGACAGAATAACATTTTTACATCTAACTTGACTCTAAAAATAAAAAGGGAAGAGTAAAATCTAGGCAGTCTTGCCACGAATGAAATGAGCAATCCCTAACTGCCAGTTTTGGCTTAAAGAACTTGTTACTGCATCTGGCAAAACAGGATAATGGAACACCTGCTCCTTCCTCTCCTGATGCTAGTGAAACCTTCAGCAATATCTGCTAAGGACACTAAAAGCTATGTAGGTGTCAATTTGTATCTTTTTAAAGTCTTGTATCTCTTTCCATTTTTGTTTTGTTGGTTTTTTTTTTTTTGCAATCCAGTTTTAAAAACTGTACCTCCGTGAATTTATCAAGGGAACAGAGAGCAGCAGGTACTTGCCAGAGTGAGAGGAAACTTGCAGTGCCTCTGCTGAGATTATCAGCAGGTGCCTGAACTCACACCCTTGGCTGCAGAGGCCGTACATGCAGATGCCCACACCTCAGTGACCAAACACAGTCAGTGGGGCTGGGTCAGCACATGGCAAGTGAAGACAGCAAATGGCAACAACTCTGAGCCATCATCAGCCTGCCATGGATTTGAACAGTGAACAATGGCTAAAAGACCATGTAGTAGTCCCCTGAACTAGGAAATGTGCTCAAAACCTCACCTGGGCATCCTGCAACTGAGAGTCAGCTGTGAAATACCCTGACACAAACGTGGATAATTGCCCCAAAGCCATACCTCTGAGGAGCCTACAGCTGCCACAATAAAGGCTATTCTTGGAGCTTCATAGCTGCCCTGCAAGACAGCACTATCTTGGTGGGATTGGGTAGACTAGGGTTTAATTCTGTGTGCACAGTTAAACAAGGCTCTGGGAAGAGACAAACTGGCAGCTCTGACCCAGATTTTATGCTCAGTCATGGCATTATTCCTCTTTAATTTGGGCATAATAAATTATCCATCCTTTTATTTAGTTCTGCTTAAAATGGGTCAATTCTATACACAGTGTTATTAGAGAAGAGCACAAAAATGATGAAGAGCTGTAAACATATTTGTGTTTCTATCCAAAATGGCAGTGGCAATAACTAAAAAAGCCTTGAGCAAGATTCACCTGTTTTGTGCTACAAAGATTCAAGCAAGTGATCAAATTTATGGCATAATAAGCTGGGTGTGATGAGCCTGAGGTGAGTTTGTTAATATGCAAATGAATTTACACACATTATTTGGGGTATTAAATTGTATACATATAATAGCAGTGTACTTGCTATGGTAACCACAGTGAGTGAAAATGCTGCAATAAGATGAGGAACTCCTGACATTTGTGCCCCCTGCAAAATGGCAGGCACTTCTCTTACCTAGGATGATCTTGGAGTTATCATTGGGGAAGTAGGGAACAGCCTGGAGGTTGGCCCAGGTGGCAATGAGAGCCTGAGGAAGAGTCATCAGCTTGTTGCTAGACAGATCCAGGTATGTGATATTCTTGACATAACGAGCAGCATCTGCAGGGACTGAGGTGAGTTCGTTGTTGTGTAAATCCAGCAGCCTCAGCTGTGGCATGCCAGCCAGGCTTTCCCAGGGAAATGATATTAAGTTGTTCCCATCCAGCCTCAGCTCCTGCAGACGACGAAGACCCTTGAAGGTGATCCCACTGAGGCTGGCCAGGGAGTTATAGGGCATCCAGAGGTACTCCAGGTTGTGAAGCAGGTGGAAAGCCTCTCCTGGCACCCTGCGGATGGCTGTCTTTTCTATCCGAAGCTTGGTTGTATCGACGGGGATGTTCACAGGAGGGAGGGTCATCTCTGGGTCGTTACACAGTACTGTCCTGGTGGGAAAAGACACAGACAAGCCAAGATGTGACTTTCTTTTATTTTGAAAAGGTTTTGAAACCTTCTTTTAATGCAAGATTTTCATTTGCCTTTCTTTTTTTCCAAGATTTATTGTCATTTAGTTGCTGCTAAACATCATCGCCATAAATGCATCAACTTGCAGTAATTCTGTACCTTCTGACTGCAGAGATCACAGTGTTGTGCCTCTCCTGGAGTGGTGTGAGCCTGAATCTGGTCCATATAATGCTCCTGTTGGTTTTTGCTTTTAGGTTTTTTAGAGTACTCACGATAGACAGCAGTGACAACATTCATGCACAACAGAGGATTCTAGTGCGAGTTAAAACAAAGGGATCCATAAATTGAACTATGAAAGCCATAGAAAAAGAAGCCTTATTGACATGTGGGAGAGCAAGAAGTTATATAGATTAAATATGACACAGGAACTCTGGTTTGAGAAATGAGGATAAGAAAGCCAGCTAACAACTCATTGGAAATACTCTGGAGTGAGCTCTGCTTTACTATGGAGGGTGTGTAGAGATGGCAGCAGTCACTGCACCGCAGGCACGCATAGTCATGAGAGTGACAGCACGGAAAATTAACTCTTTGGAAAATGCTATACTGAAAGCAAGGCAGATTTATGTGTTTTAATCATTTCTCCCTATTTCTAATCTCTAGAGGTCAAAGCATGAAAAGCCTATGCTGCATTTTTGCAGCCTTCATACAAGAAACTGTGACTTGGGATTGTAGAGAGCCATGAGAAATGAAGGGAGACAAAACAGATCTCTCAGAGTGAATTTTAATTTGCCTTGCAGCAAGTAGGGGAAGGCAAGTTCTTAGCAAAATACCAAGCCACCTGCAAAAGGTCTCAGGTTAGATAGGCGTGTTCTGCTCCATGTGCTGAACAAGACACCACAAGAAAAGTAATGTGATCAGTCAAGTAACGTTTTCTTATCACACTGCCTCTATAAACAGAGTATTAAAAAGCTGTCAAAACCAGATTGGTTTTGGCTGAAAGCAATTATTCCTCTACTATCAACAAAAACATAACATTGCTGAACTGCTCAGGCAGACTTCCCAGATTTAAATGCTATTTGAGCCTACAGTTAAATTGTTAATTTATAATCAAAACATAGTACTCTCACTGAACACTTCTATTGTGGCATTAAATCCTGCCCACCCTCTGCTGAAAGGAAGAGAAAGATAAGGAATATAAAAGTCTATCAAATAAGAAAAATCCAGAAATCGTCTTTCGATAAAACATTTTTTTTTTGTGTAGTCATGTCACAAAATGTTTACTAACAGAAACACCATGGCAGTAAAGCAGAATGCTTCTCATAGCATCCCTAAACTGTCAGTGAGCACTAAACATTTAATCTATGGGATAATCTCCTTCTAGTGAGAAATAGGAATCATAATGCAGAAAAAAAGGTGGCATTATACTCCTTAAGGGACTAATGGATATTTGCTTTATTATGTATCTTACTGAAATGCACAACAGCTTTTTCCAGTCACTGAGAGGAAATTCCCCTGGGAACTGTGACATTTGTGAAGCAATAATTGGCTCTCATGCTGTTGCACTCCCTTTCAACAAATGCAGGCTACTTGCGTCTCTAGCATGCTTCTTCTTACTGGGAAGGTTTCTAGAATTAAATCTACAGCACCATAAAAGAGATAAGAAAGTAGAGCTATTTAATGGAGTTCCAAAATATTTCGTTTCAGTAATGAAAAAATATTTTCGTCTAGAAAAGTTATTACAAAGGATTTTGCAAATACTGTATCTCTGTCACAAAACCTCCTCTGCTGTGAACCACACCTTATGAAAATATGGCCTCTATTTTCTTCTAAGTCAGATACTTTGTGATTACCCTTCAGAAGAACTCTTTTATAACAGTCCTCTGGAGAATTGTATGTACAATGGCTTTGCATTCAAAGATGGATGTCCTTCTGGTCTTGTCTTCTTTTTTAATGGAAAGTTTCCAGTCTGAGAATGAACTTCTTTTTTTTTTTTTTTTTTTTGTTAGTGTCTGGTTTTTTAGTTTGTTCTTGTCTAAAGTCTATTGCTACGCCTAAAATCTCCAGCCGAAGGATTTTTTAAGTAAATTGCTGGGTTTGGTACCACAGCGTGAATCAAATGTAGTCACACTTTAGCAACAAACAAGCAGAGCAGAATAAATAAAACCTTTTAGAACCAGAATTTTCAGCATAAAGGTAAGAAAAAAAAATGTTGTTTAAATGTTATTCCCTTTTTGCCGTTACACCAGCAATAATTATGTCACTTCTGTTCTCACAGAGAAGATGGCCAAACACTTTCTCTGAAATCAGCTTACTGTGTTTTCAGAAGATAATCCTCTGCAAATATAGGGAGAGCACAGAGCAACTGGAAAAATAATGGCCACAAAGTGCAGACACAATATTTTCTCCTGCGAGCATCCTTCCAGAGGAGCAGAAACACCCCCCGACCCCGCTGCTGGAGCGGCGGCCCCGCGGAGCGCCCGGCGTACCTGGCTTTGGTGCCCTCGCTGAGGCTGTGGAAGGAGCAGCTGCACTGCGAGGGGCAGGAGCCGCCCGCCCGGGGCAGCCCCGCCAGCGCCGAGCAGCACAGCAGAGCCACCGCGATCCACATGGCGACCTGCGCATGGAGCACACCTGGCTCTAGGCAGCGTGGAGGGCTTCGCCTATTGTTTTATCCATCGGCCGGTCACATCTTGTTAACTCCCTTTTGTTTTCAGCCACACTGTGATCTTCCAGCCCGCGCTGAGTCCATCAGATAAAACGGGATAGACAGGGATTAAGGATGGGGACTTGAGTTATTTTCATGAAGGTGCTTATTGCTTCCTGGAACCGTACTAACAGCATTTCTTCCTTCAGCAGCCCCTTCAAAACACCCTCCTCAGGAAGTCTGTGGCTCTCGTGCAAGAAAAAAAACAAATGTATTTTGGGGGGACCTACATCAAGGGCAAGATAAGTGTTATCTGACCAGGAATTAGCAATAATTTACTTCCTCGCAGAGGTATTGGGAAGATTTAAAACAGTTATTTGTGCTAATGGAATGTAAGCTTTCTATCTAAGAATACTAAAATATATATAGTGAGGCTATTAAAAGGCTTTATTTTCTTTTAAAAACTCCTAGTTTGATAAAGCAATTATTGAACTGTTGGCAACAAGCCTGATAGTGATAAACAGTTAATAACCCAGTAAATATGTACATATTTCAGTTTATGCCTGGGCTAGCACACGCCTGCAGGACTGACCACTGTGCTCTGACTGGCTGACATAGCAAAGCTCAGATAAGGGACCCTTTTGGGGAGTGCCACCTCATGCAGGGCTGTGTGGCAGCTTCAAGAATGCTAAGAAAAGCTCAGCTCTGTCTTAAGGTCAGCCAAAGACTCGCCTCACTTTTTCAGCATTCCTCCCTTTTGTGGACCTGTTGATTCTGCTTTTCCTTTTGAAATACATAATCAGAAGTTACCACTCAGAAGTGCAGCAATAACACACCTATCTACATACAAACTACCTGAAGGTTAATGACTATGCTACATCAATGTTGTTCTAACAAAGATCGCTCGCCAGGATCTCGTGCTCTTCTCGTGCCACAATTCATCCTGTTCAGAACGAAGTTACACTGGCAATTTTTCAGTAATTCTGGGTAACAAACTTCCAAAGTTTCAAGGTAATCTAGATGTGGTTTGGGGCTAACTATTAAACAGACATTTGATGGTGCCATAGTTTCACATGAGCTTGTTTCACATGAGCTTGTTTCACATGTTACTCTGATAATTAATTAAGCCTTGCTGAAATCAGTTATTGAGAGCATGGCCCAAAGGATTACTTTTTCCCCTGCTATTTTCACATTCTACATTTACTGTTGTTCAAAGAGAAATTCAAGTATCTCATTATTTATTTCTGAAGAGATGAGAACATAATGCAGTGCTGCTCATTAAATATCCATAGTTGTTCTCTCATTGACTTCCATTAGATCCCATTTCTAGCTTTAACGATTTCTCAGTTCCCTTAATGATCTCCGAGCTAAGACCAAGCTTATTGGTTTTTTTAGTGTACTCATTGGTCAGCTTGCCTTGCTGCCCAGACTGTGCCTCAGCTCAATACTCACAACATTGACTGAAACATCTGAAGTTAAATTCTACTTGAGAAGGCAATGCAACATGATTAACTTCTTGCATCTATATTTTTTCCAATGCATCCGATTAAAGTAGTTTCCCTCCATTGGAGCTCTCGGGTAATAAACTTGTAGAAAGCAGAACTGTATTGTAAGGTTTGCTTTCATGAACCTCAATTTTGCCTCACTAATGGAGCATCTAAGTTACAACTAAAATGCCAGGAGCAGTAGAAGTGAACTTAATTTGTAAAAATAAACATCAGTCGATAAAGCATGCCTTAGCAGCAGCTAATGCTCTGCACTTTGTCAAGAAAGCTGCTATTTACTTAACATGACACAGTCGCTTCTGAATGAGAAAGAGAAAGACCTGGAGGTAGGCTGGGAGATTAATAAAACCAGATAAATAAAAGAGGTAACATTAACAGGTTTCATAACTTGGAGTGTACTCACAAGTATGTCTCTGAAAGGAGGAAAAGGGAGGGAAAAGGACCAGACAAATAATAACCCCACCACGTTTTATCAGCACTTACGTGTTGGAGCTTTCCCTCCCCGTTGACTCTATTACCTTATAATCTGTCATCGATACATCACCACCAAATGATGCAAATGATGGGTTAAGCATCAAGCCACAGATACCCCATGTTAAGCTTGATCTGAGCGGTCAAGAGAGTGGGACTGCCCTCATCCTGAGGAAGCTCAGCAAGAGGTTCATCAGGAGGTGTTGGAACCAGCTCGGGTAGGCTTTGGCCATAAGGAACTGGAGGAGAAAGAAGTCGAGGAGGAAAGCCTCGGTGCACAGGGAGCAGATGTATTCCCCTGGTTCACAGGCTTCATGGATCATAGAAATACACGATGGTTTGATTTGGTTTGGAAGGGACCTTCAAGATCACCTAGTTCCAAACTTGCTGTGGTGGGCAGGGACAACTTCCACTAGAACCGGTTGCTCAAAGACCCATCCAGCCTGGCCTTGATATGGCCAGGGATGGGGCATCCACAGCTCTGTGGGCATTCTGTACCAGTGCTTCACTGCTTCAGAAACAGTAAAGAATTTCTTCCAAATATATATTCTAAAGCTGTCCTCTGCCAGTTTGAAGTGGTTTCCTCTTGTCCTGTCACTACATGCCCTTGCGCAAAAAGTCTCTCTCCAGCTTTCTTGTAGGCTCCCTTTAGGTACTGGAAAGCTGCTCCAAGGCCTCCCGGAACCTTCTGTTCTCCAGGCTGAACAACACCAGTTTTCTCAGCTTGTCTTCATAGGAGAGGTGCTCCAGCCTCTGATCATCGTTATGACCCTCCTCTGGACTTGTTCCAGCAGGTCCAGCTCCTTCTTTTGTTGGGAGTCCCAGAACTGGATGCAGTACTCAAGGTGAAGTCTCAGAATGGAGCAATCAGAAGAGAACAGAGAGAATTAGTGGAAAAAAAGGCAATTAACTGAGATCCTTAAACTGTAAGGGTAGATGTTTGTGCCAGTACCTGCACTTCAAGGACTGCATGAGGCAGCATTGATGAGTGGGCCTCAAGAAGATGCTTCTTTTGCTTATATCCATGCTTCCTCCTTAATTCAGGGAGATGAAAGAAATAAAACTGGAAGCAAAACCTGGTTACTGTGTTCAACAGACTATGAATTCACTTCTACACAGAATTCTGGTTTGTCCTGAAGCATTGTTTGCAGTACAACAGCTTTCTAGATTTTCCTGGTATTTTTAAGGCTTAAGTGTATTACCTCCTCCCAACTGCAAAACAGTTATTCACTCATTATGCTACTAAATGTAAAATGAACACTCATTAGATAATTTCCTTGTAAGTGCAGGTGATATTTATTTGAGACTTTAAAATCAATACTACCTTTTGCAGTGCAGAGTAAAAACGGTTTTTTTTGTGACAGACAATTCCATTCCATAATGAAACTAGTGGGAGTTAGGCTCTTCACTTACAATTCTGCACTCCAAATCATAAAAATTGTGCTCCTTGCTGTTTACTTAGGAAGGGAAGTAAGCAGTCTCTTCTCTGCACCAAGCTAAAAATATCAATTGTAGGAAAAAACATACAAAGAAGCATTCAGCAAGTGTCATTTATCTGAAGTGTAAGAATTTGTTTTGCATTCCCTGAGAAGAACCAGATCTCCCGTTTATATTTTTGGTGTAAGTAAATGCAAAGCAAATGGGGTCAAAGTCTACTGTCAGCAAAGTTCAGCACATTGCAATCTTTCTTATCTTTCTTAGGTGGGGTTATAATTCAGAGAAAAAATTTTGCTTTGTATTTAATAAGATTAAGTTAATTGTTTGACATGATAGTTTCCATTTTTTCCCCATGTAGATATTTTGAAGCCAGAAATGTTTTATCAGAATATTCTCTTCGCGAGCTCTAAAATGAAACCCGAGTGACAAACGCAGCATGCTCCACTAAGTCACTCATTTTTAATATGGCAATTGGATAGAATTTATTTTTACTTCTTTTCTCCATATACTTAGAAAAATATGGCATAAAGCAAATCAAACAGCATATATTAGCATAAATGAAAGCCATAAAATACCTTATTATCATGATTTGTATGAAAGACTTTATTAGCAGGCAACACAGGCCAGACACTAAATCATTTTCATTAGGTAAATGCATCTCCAAGAAGCTTCTGGCAGGGCACATGTTGTAAAGTGGAAAAACCTTCCCACTGATGCAAGTCGAGAGCACGTTAATGCATTACGTCATTCTAAATTGGATCTTGCTCTTAATGCTGATGAAGGCAGCTCCTCCAGAGCTGTAGGACCAAAGTCATTAACAGACCTCTGGACATGCTGAAGAAATAAAACAAACCCACACAGCTTTTGGCATGGAATATTACAAGTCTATCAGTGGTAATTCTTTTGTGCATATTTACCTTGGTTGTTACAGCCAGTGCAGAAGGGCAGACGTGAGGGCAGACCTCTGGCCCACGGGGGAGATGAACTCACACGTCTCCCTCGCAAATGCCACACTTGACCCGATTCTGTCCATGCAGCAGGAGCCGCCCCACAAGGCCCCACTGTGGTCAGCGGTGCCCAGCGAGGCAAAGCCTGGCAGAGGATGGAGGGGTGTAAAGCAACCCACCTGGTGTCTCCCTGTCTGCTCCCTCTGGGCTGAGGCACCGAGAGAGGCCTTGCTGTGACTGATGCAAATGTGAAGTGCTGGGTGTCAGTGACTCTGCTGCAGAACCTCCAGGTCCAGTGGCACAATGAGCCCCTCAGCAACCAGTAAGGTGAGTTGGACACTAACTCTTGCCTCACCTTAGGGGAGGAGTGGGCCAGCTACCATGGCCATAGCTCTTGTACTCATTTTCTAAAAAGGCCCCACAGCAACAGGCAAATTCCACCAGGACTGGACATTCAGGACCTCAGAGCAAAATTCTCTGGGACAAACCCTTTGTGAACTTCTCTACAGAGGGAAAGCAGCAGAGGAACTGATTGTCAGGGAGTTACCAAAACATACACCTAGAACAGCGTAAATGTCTGTCCAGCAGCATCGTTCTCACTGCAAAAAAGCACTATTCTCTGAGATGTCTTGGCCAAATAGAAGTCCACAACAGTCCAATTTTCTGACTGGACATACCATGGTCATATCTGACGTATTTTAAATGAGTGAAGCTTTCTTAGGTTTATATTCCTGGCTGCCTATCTCTGTTGTACTTTCATTGCCTAAAATCCAGTACAACAGTTCCCTCAGTTCAACAAAATCAGCTAACTTTGGGCTTAGCATCCTTAGCGTGACAGAGTCATGCAGTAATATTGCTGACTGCAACCACCTTTTCTGATTTGGACCTTAATAGTATTAGTCTAAGCCCTGCGGAGTCACCTCTGCCTAGGAAACAGTGGCTGTTTTATTTTGCTTCTTCAGGCATGCAGAAGAACTTCCAGCATTGCTTATCTGGTTCCTGAATGCAGATGGAGCACAGTGTTTTACACAACAACCCTCTGCCCTCTTGCCAGTCTGACAATCACCGGCTTTCCTACTCTGACTTACCTGAATACAGCCCCGAGATTTTGCAGGCCGAGTACAGATCTTTGTGGCAGTTCTAGTAAACCTTTTGGAAGCTGCAAGTCTTACAGGGTCCAAGCAAATTTGGGGGGGGGGGGGGGGGGGGGGGGGGGGGGGGGGGGGGGGGGGGGGGGGGGGGGGGGGGGGGGGGGGGGGGGGGGGGGGGGGGGGGGGGGGGGGGGGGGGGGGGGGGGGGGTGGAACAGAAAAAAGGAGAAAAGGTACAAAGAATGAGAAAAGGAAAGCTTTTACCTTGTGTATTTTATTTTCTTAAGGTTATTCTTCTCTGCCCATTCCATCCTGTAACAGTTAACAAAGTGTAGCTTAGAGTAAACAATTAACACATTTGAGTTTTATATGAGGAAAAATTTAGATGTGTAAACACAGATCTTACACTGAAGTTGAGGAAACCTATGCAGAATTCAGGCTTAAGTAATGTTTGTGAGGGAAATATCAGCAGGAAGTTTGGGGAAATCCCAGCACCTTCAGAGCTGGTGTGCAAATCCTCTCTTAATACAACTAAAGCCCCTCTTGAAAGCAGAGGGGTTTTTGATAACTGGGTACTGGTCTTCAAACTGTAATCCCTGGAGGAGTTATTCTTCTGCAGTGGGAAGGTCTCAACCCCAAGGGGGAAATACACTAACAGTGTCAGGTGTATCCTGCGTTCTGTAGGACTGCCTTCTCCTCTGAAGTCCTGAAATACGTCACTATTCAGCAGAGAGAGAGAGCATATTTCATTATACTGTGAATATGTATAGGACCCAAAAACTAGTAGGCTAACTGAAACCAAAACACATTTATAGGTGTCTAAAATGCATTTTGAGGGACGGATAACAGATCAGGGCAACAATTATACATATTTGATAACAATCATGATTGGTACATCCAGCAAAGCCTAAGGAGTCTAAGATGCAATAAACGTTCTAGTAACTTTATTAATTTTGTAGCCTGGGTGGATATACATATATTTATCAAATATGTATTCCATTTACAGTGGATTAAGCTACCTGTCTCCAGAGAGGTAACTCAAACAGTAGAGGCAATGCTTCTGAGCTCTACAGCAAGTTCTGACTCTCTAAAGACTGAGGTGCAGCAGCGGGCAGGAAAGCCAGTCCCAGCACTGCCTGGTCCCAGGCGTTGCACCCTCATGGAGCCAATCACAGGGCTAATGTGTGACATTTGGGGAGCAGGTGATGGATCTGTGTCCTTTTTTGAAGAGACTTTCACATAGCATTGCTCTGCCTCTGACTGAAGTTTCCCCTCTTGGCTTTCTTACTTCCCACTGAGTTTACAGCTCCTTCATTTTTGCTCAGCATGGCCAAGGAGCTTTCCTGGATATTATCCCTGACCTTGATGCTCTGTACTTGCAAGTAGGCCCTTTCCTCTACCTTCCTCTGCACAGACAGCACCTCCTACCCTGGTCCCCATCCTGCTCTGGATCCCTCACACCCTCCCCACCACACCTGGGGCTGGGCCCCTTGCTCCCCAAAAGCACAGTCACTGGCTCCTGCCTGCCCCCAGCTTCCTTGGTCCTACCCAGGCCTTCACCACTACATCTTCTCCAACAGCTCTGAGGCAAGTGCAGAGAAAATCAGATTGAGCAGAGTGTTACACTGCCAGAGTGTTGAGAAGAAAGGTTATTATGTGGCTGCAGGCATTTCCAAAGGGCTGATGCCTGTCCACACACTGGTGTGATTTTTTCCCTGCATCATCCCTCCTGTGGCCAACACCAGGTGCCTATTTACAATCTGGGTCATATTCCCTATCACTCCTACCAAACTGAAACAAATTTACACAACTGCAACTAGAAGGTCTCCAGACAATACACTTTCTGTTTCCTTCCCTTGGCAAGAAGCCTTTCCCATGAGGACCAAGATTACCACTCATTTCTGTGATACCAAACTGCAGTTCTGGGTGGCTGCATTCCCAGACTACTTCTGCTGAAATGCTGCAATTTTTCATTTAAAGGCATATTTCAGCATAAAAAGTCAAATTTGTCTAAACCTGAATCAGAAGAAAGGATTAGAAAGACAGAGGAATAATAATACATCAATTTAGCAAAGTTCTTGCTGTGACTATAAATACTGTGTCAGTAATCTCCTGATTGATTGCTTGAAGAAAATTCAGAGTGCATGAGCACTCTGTTATCTTTGCACTGCACCTTTTTTTGTTGTGCTTGTACCAATGCATATTTTACAAAGATTAATATGCTCTCACCAAATCCATACAGTTCTATGAAATCCATAGGGACATCTGGCAAGAACATATCATATCTTTTTTCTGCGTATTCCTTGCAAACAGATTAGTAACCAGTGAAATATTCTTAAATGAGAGGGTAAAAGGAAATGGATGTGTTATTGATGCAGAAGGGAGATCAGTGGAATTCAAATTATGAAGTTACAAGATAACATCAGGTTGAGCAAAAGACCTTTCCCCCTGAATTTGGAAAGAGCAAGTAGCTATTGAAAGAGTTCATAAAGTAGAAAGGGATCACTAAAAACTTCATTGCTAAGGAGCTAATGAATGTCTTTGGCAAACCTGCTGTCATTTGCATGTTTTCCCTGACTTCACAGGAATATACGATGTGAGGTTATGTCTTACATAAAAAGGACAGAAGGGAAATGAGTGCAGCTTTGTTTTACTAACTGGAAAAAGAACTATCACTAGAAGATTCTATCAAAGTCAATAATTTATTCCTTATTTGCACCTCCTCTTTGCTTGAAGAAAGCCCTTTAAAGCCTGTATTTATAACTGAAGTTGTACCTTCTATCATTCCATACTATCTCAACCATGAGAAAGTCAGCTTAACACAGCATCAGCAAAGGCATTAAGAGACTGGTGCATAAAGTTTCTGTTGACATGAATTTCACTTGAGTCAGATGCTGAACCGCCACTGGAAAGGTTGCCTATGACTGACTTGTGTAATTAGACTTTACACTGATAAATTAAATGAGTTTTAGACATGAAAATCGTTAAGATACTTGAAGAAAAGCAGTCAACAAGTTAATAATAATAATTCTAATAAAGGTCTGTTAAATCCAATGGGGCTAGGGGGTAGTAGCCTACTTTCACAGAAGAAATCGTTTGGGAATGAGCAAAGTCTGCCCCGCAGACTTTAATGCACAAAAACTACCATCAGCATAACACATTTGGGAGATTTTCTTGGGAGTGAAGTACGGTGGCAGGCAGCCAAAAGTACCTGTCAGCCCTCAGGAGGGCAGTTCAGATATCTGTGTCCTTTATCCCCAGTCTAGAAGAGCTGTGCAGCTTTATGTTGACAAGCATTACAATGAGCCATCCATTTTCAGAACTATCGCACTAGAGAGATTTACAGCACATTTACAAGATCTAGCACTAATTTTTTGCAAGAACATACAATGGATCACTATTAAAACACAAGTTTAGATCACTCATTTGCCCTGCTAGGACTGCCACCTTCTTTGTCATCAAGACATGTAGGTGAGTGAAAGGCAAACATAACAATGGATTAATGTGGTGCAATGTAATTTTACTCTGCTTAAACCAAACATCTGTATAGCCTAACATATATCATGCCCTCATGAATGCTACTTCACAATCCAAGAGTATATCCATCAAGGCAATTACCTACATCAAAAAGAGCTGTAAATTGAATACCAGAGATCAAAAAAACACAGCAAGATGTTTTCACAACAGCCTTGAAGCTCTAATCAGTTCTCCTGGGCATCACAGCCTGTAAGCACAGATTTCAGGAAAACTGGAAAAAACCCACCACTACCTTCAACCAACAGCACTGACCATAAATGCACCTTCACCATGTAGTCAGGAGATCTGAACAAGCTCTGATGGCATCTGGGGTAAATTCACACTGCCTGACACCTCAATCAACTGGGAGCCCGGTCAGCACAGTGTGGGCCCTGTGTTTCAGCTCCCTTTTTGCTCCCATTTTGCAGTAGGATTATCAGGATGAAGAAAGTTATGTATCAAAGAAGCAATTATCATGTTAGTGGCACCGTGTTAAGGCAACGAGCTGGAGGCTGGACAAGCTGCACGCTGCACATACTCCAGAGGCACTGTGCACCCAGACCCCAGTCCCCAAATATCTCCAAAAGGACGGGGATTCCTGTGAGTGCTCACCACTGAGCAGCTCACTCACATCCTTGTATGTTTAAGGCCCCAAATCAGTTAATTTGTGTTTGCCTTTAATCAGGCCGTGCCAGTGTGCACATTAATTTAAGCCTCAGTTACAAAGAGGAAATATGTTAATATAGAGAACAGTCATTGCCAGAAAAATACACTGGACAGTTTCTAAAAAAATGGGTGAGGGGAAGATCTACAAGCTGCAGAAATTATTGGTTCGTACTTTTCCTCTAATTATCAACTCAATGAGTGCCCCTTTGTTTTTCAGGTCACTCCCCAATTACATATTTCCTTTGTCCCACAGCCTTTAATTCTTTTCCAGTGTTGCAAAATTAACTGGACAGGTTTCTTAATCTTGTGTCTACAAAGAACTTGTTGTAATTGCAATGAATGCTTTCATTTTGCTGGTGTCTGAAATACGATTTGCAGGGGAAGGGGGAGTGCGGGTTGATGCCAGTCCCATCATTAATAACATTCCTGCAGGGATTGTAGTGGTGGGAGTAAAAACCCCAAAGCTTTTATATAATAACAGCATGTGTTTGCACGTGAGCTGCTCCTTTAAGAAGCCTTGGGCTACTGAAAGTAGAGGGATCCAGAGAAAAGGCAGCCCTACAGCTACAACAGAGGGCAGAGGTTAAATCTTTTGGCATATTTACCATAAGAATGGTCACTGCACACCCTCTCCCTGAAGGCTTCACTGAAATAGAAGTGTTTGCCATTGGCACTGCCCTGCTGGTAGAAGGTAAGTTCGGTGTGGGACCTTGGCAGCAATAAGATTTTTTCGTCCTATTATTTCTGGGGGGGGGGAGGGGGGGGGAAGGAAAATTGAAGTAAACAGCAGCGTTTGTGGTATGCTGACCCTTGTTACTGTGTCTACATCACCAGTACTTCTGGTGAGTAAATCAGGGCAAGCTGCAAGCTCTTTGCCATGAAGATCTGCACTCTATCCATAGTTGTGGCAGTGAAGTACTTGCTACCCAGCTCTCTTCTCAAGAATTTGGGATGTAAGGTTTTGTTGTTGACTTTTAAAGGCAATTTTATCTTTCTCTGAGGAAAGAAGTTGAAATGACTGATAATCTCTCAATAAAATTGGACTGCTTGTTTTGTGGGTTGTGATGGCTGTCTTATAATGTTCATGTTCAACATGATAGCTCAAAAAAAAACTTGTAAATTAGTATCATACATCCAGACTACATTAGTAGCACTTCAATTAATGGCTGCTGGGTAAAAGTAATAAATCACATCAATTTAATTTAGCCAATGTGATCTTTCCTTGTGATATGCCACTTGTTGCAAGACTGCAACAAAACTGTGAATTTATATCTACCTGGCAGCTAGCAAAGGCTTGTAGCTAGGATTATGCTGGTGTCAGTCGCAGGGCCTGGGATCCCATCCCTGCACAGCGCTGCTCAGAGGAGGATGTGGGAATTGTGGGGCCCAACAGCAGAGCAGGAGAAGCTGTAAGCACCATCAGAATGGGAGAAATGCTCATTAGCTCACCCCATGAACATGGACCATGAGTGCTCACCTTCTCCTTGCAGCCGAGCTCATATCTGGCTGCAAAGGAAAGCTGGAAATGCTGTCAGACACTCTTCCTTGGAAGAGAGAGGAAAAAGCTTCCATTTCTTGCCCGGGGCAGGCTGCTGCCTAAACTGAGTCCAGGGCTAAGCCTGGCCGACAGTCCCTGAGCCATGTGCACAGCCTGGCAGGGCCTGGCAGGATCTGCACTCCAATCCTGAGGGGTGGGAAGCAGCAGGAGGACAGGGACAGGGACAGGGACAGCGCTGGGTGCTGGCAGAGCCCGGCAGCTGGGTCCTGCTGGGGACCTGCTCGTGGCACCATGGCCCTGCCAGCCCTGACCTGTGCCAGGGGCTGCAGCCTGCTGGGGACCTGCAGCTGCGGAAGTTCAAACAAAGCACCCCCCGGTAACCTATAGTTAAAACTAGCTGTAGTCTAACACATTCATGTTTTACTAAACACAAGTATTTTCCATAGGGTTTTAGGCAGAATGTGCCCAGTAGATCAGCAATAAAACTTTATTATTGTCATTTGGGTTAGAAGACCAAGCTAATTAATCAAGGATTAATTCACTTTCTGAAACACTCTGAGACAAAGGCAATGAAGACCTCTCCTTTTTTTATGGCAGCTTCTAAGTGCAGTTTGCAAAAAAAAGGTTGTGGTGAAGAGCTGCATTCACTTTATTAAGTGGACACATTTGCTGATCTAAAAATGAAAATTCAAAGCTTTTTTTAAAAAAATTAGTATGTTCTCTATTTGTACACTCATGCTGACCTTCAAGAAAGCAGAATCTGGTAAAGCCTGAGGCTTCCAAAAACAGGGAAAGGATAGAAAAAAAGCTGATATAGTAATAACTCTTCAGCTCTACTCTAAATATGCTCAGAACATATCTGTCCTAAAGGCTTCTCTGCATTTGGGGAAGTTGACAGCAGTTTTACCCTGTGGGTGGGAGGTAATCTGGCAGGGAGGAAATAAAAACAGCAGATCTCAAATGGCTCCAAACATTTCTCCTGGAAATATTTTGTTATATGTTGTGTAATGATAGACACACATCAGCTGTTACTATGGTTATGCCATCAGCCATTAATGCAATTAAGGTAGAAGCAGGATTTCTGACTAGAAAAAAATCATCCGTCTTATGTAACTGCAGAATTAAGACAATAAGCATAAGTAACTACACTACTTGACAGAATTAGGGGATATGGACTTTTTCTGTGCTACATCATTTCTTTTTCCAAGAAAAACACAAAGCAAAAGACATAGTGCCTCTCATCTAACTGAAACTTAGAGACTGGATGTTGAGTCAGAGCTTCATCAGAGCTAAAATCATTCAGGTTGCCTTGAAAAGGGCATTAAAGGACAAAGCCTGAGTTTAAACCAGTGAAGGATGGGTTTCAGGGTGACACAGCTCTGTGCTGGGTGAATAGCTCGGGTTGCTTGGATCCCTCTCTGAGGACCGACATAGAATTATTTTTTTTTAATCTATCAGTGACTGCTTTTCATAATTAGATTATTCCTTTCCATGTATAGTCTATTGACGAGGAGCAGTAATAAGATTGAGCTGGTGTGATTCAAGCATTGTGTAGGCTGCCCTGAGACAGAAGCCCCAAGGGAGGCAGGCTGACTGAAACATGGCTGAGGGATTTCTGTGCTTAAACAAAAAAGAATGTTATAATTGATATTGAATACAAACCATTTCTCTGTCAAAGTCAGGCCTGGACATGTGTACACCAGCAGTATGTGCTGGCTATCAGCTCTCCTGAAACTGCCTCCTCTGCATCTCCCTTGCTCTGAACCCTGAACCATGTGTCCCTGCACAGAGCCTGACAATCCAGTTTTTCCTATTATAACAAAAGGCAGAATTACAAATAAGATCAAGCCATTTCTGCCCCACATGACTGATGAAGTCTGAAGCACTGGCTTGAGCTGTCACCTACAACTTCTCTCCTGAAAGCCTTTGTAATTTGCATGCAGACTGACCACTACAGATATATTCCCTGCGCATAAGATTCCACTGTAATTATTGTTCTCTCATCAAAGAAAACAGCAGCATCATTGTGGATATTTTCCGTTTCCAGTTGAATCACACCAAACAATTCTGTCTTTCAGCCCTGCTTGGTTTCTGTCTGAATGGCTTGACAATTATTTCTTTCCGGAAAATCAAAGAGCTCCGAACTCCCAGCAATCTGCTGGTTCTCAGCATTGCCCTGGCCGACTGCGGGATCTGCATCAACGCATTCATCGCTGCCTTTTCCAGCTTCCTCAGGTATGGCACAAGGGTTTTCCTAAAGCATGCTTGGGAGAACCACATGAAAATCAACAGCTCAAGTTCTAACAGGTCTAACTAATTAAATGGCTCTCTTTCTACCATAACACATAGCCAACCTTCTCATTCCCCCAGTCTGAAACAGCAAAACAAAACTCTATGTGGTTCTACCAGGCAAATAGAAGAGCAGATTTTACTGCATATAATCACTGACAGATTATAAGACTGACTAGAGAAGAAATTTAACCAGACAGCTTTATCAGTGGTTATAGAAGCTACTTGAATATCAAAATATCATTTCACTAAACCTCTAGATTGACCCCAAATTTGTCTGCAACTCTTTACCTTGTCTTGCACTGACTTGCACACATTGATAAACTGGCTCCTCACAAAGTAGGCAAATCTTGACGATCTAGATAATTGGATGAAATGTAGAGTTCAAATTTAAAACCCCCGACTTTTCAATACACAGATGCAGGGTTATATTTTCTTCTCAGTATTAAGAATACAAATAGGTGTTGTACTGTAAGAGACACCACAGCAAGAAAAATTCTGGCAAATACCTAAAAGCAAGCACAGTAACATCTTTCACAGTGTTTCTCAGGCAGATAGCACGAGCACAGGCTATCATTTTACCCTCTCAGTTAATGCAATTTCCAAACATGTCTTCACCTTTTGCTATCATTTTCTTAACATATTCCTTGTTTGTTGACAGATACTGGCCCTATGGCTCCGACGGCTGTCAAATCCATGGATTCCACGGCTTCCTGACAGCACTGGCCAGCATTAGCTCCAGTGCTGCCGTCGCCTGGGACCGATACCATCACTACTGTACAAGTAAGGGCTTCAATTTGCCTCACGCTCTTACCCACATCCTGCAAAGGGCAGCTGGCTTAGGTTTCTGAGAATCAAAGCAAGCACACAATTATTATTTGTGTATCTCATATATAAGTTTGTTTATCTTACACACTAGATAAAGCAAATACAAACAGTTTCTCCACAAGGCCTCTTCCCATAAAGGCGTAATCATCAACCACCTTCAGGAGACATTTCCTCATCCACATCACAGCCAGTCTGTGACCCTCTTGCCATGCTTTCTCTTAATCCATAAGTAATCTTTAAAACAAAATCCAACTCCTCATATTGAAGACAAATGTATTCATCTTGGGCTTTCGTCCAACCCCCTGCTGCGCACCAAACAGATCATCATGTCCATGCAGAGTTTACTAATTGTAGATAAATTTGGTGTAAGCAGAGAGCTGCCTCTGCAGGGACAGGGGCTGGAACGGAGCCGTGCAGAGGCATGATCGGGCAGACAGAGCTCAGCAGCCCCTTTGTGCAACACACAGGCATTTTGGGGTGCAAGAGACATTTGTACCCACACAGCCTCCGTGTGATTTCAGCAGCAAATGGCAAAACACACCCATGTTTTGAATATGGGGAATATGGTCAGTCTGATGATCCTGCTGAGGGTGGAAAGGCTGCCAACATTTTTTGTTCCGCAATTTTTACAGGAATTCAGCTCAGGCAAAGACATTTATTTTTTCATGTCTAGACAAAGGCCCCAAATAATGCAGTCTGTGAGCTAAATCCATATTAACACCCCTTGGACACTGAAATGCATTTGGAGCTAGAAGAGGAGCATCTATATTTTATGAGAGAAAGCCTGAAAATAAGCATGTCTGGGAATGACATTTTACTCTCTGCCACATTGACTTTAATGCTTTTGTGTCATGCACTCCTCCAGTCAAGAGCAGACAGTACATTAAGGGCACAGGCAGAAGGACCCTAAGGGCACAAGCTTCTTTACTTTGCTCAAATTGTTACTTACTGATGGCCAAACATGGCTCCCATAGTGAACATTTTGAACAACAAAACAAAACCAGAAACCCAGAAGGTGCTCATGCCCTGTGGTTATTCCAGTAAAACCAGCCCCTTCTAGTTCAATTATTCACATGCTGATTGCAAGGAAGATTAAGTCATATTTCACAGATATGCTATACCAAGCCTGCAGGCTATACTGTGTTCTCAATCCATACATTAAACTCCTGTTGACACTGGTGAGAGTTGCATGCCTGTGCAGAAGGTACAAAATACCTTTACCTAAAGATCAAAGCTATCAGCCTTTTTTCTTCATTCTCCAGAATCTGGTACTCATTCCAGACTCAATTACATCATCCACAGGTTTTTTTGTTAAGTCCAAACTGTTTCTCAAGGAAACCTTTGTTGTGGCATTCCTCAGCTTGGCACTTGATTATCCACTATCCATATTTCTGGGAAGAACGAGCTGATGAGAATGTGAGAAATTACTATGATGATAGGATAACTTGGGATTTTACAACCATTCTGGATGCTAATAACACAAATTTGTTCACCAACATTCTGAAAATTGACCAAGTTTTTAGATTTGGAAGTCAGCACAAACCTAAGTGACAAAGCACTGCCTTTCAAGTGTATTGATAACTAGACAAGTCACTGGCCAAAAATCAGGCTGATATTGCTTGGCTTACGGAAAAAAATTGTATTGTCACCCCACATGACAGAGAAGGTCAAGATATTTTACTCTCCCCTCTCTTGTTTTTTTTTTTTTACTTCCAGGCAACCACACTGGGCACTCTCTTTTCATCCGCTAAGTGTGGCTCTGGGGTTTGTGAGATGCTACTTTCACAGCAGGGAGGAGAGAACTACAGAAATAACCTAAAACTATGCAATGAGAGGAGAGAAGGCAGGGGAGTCTGAAGGGTATCAACGTTAATCTCTAACAAGATGGGAAAAAAAAAATTCAAATTTGATCATTAGGGGGCAAAGAAGAAAACAGAAGTAGTTTTATGTTAGTGCCTGATGGTGAAGAAGAAAAGGGCAGATTCCGAGGAAGCTGTCTGTCAGCAGCCAAGTATTCAGGACAGAAGGTGACAGTTCAGATCAAGGCAGACATTGTCAGTTCTCCCTCTCTGGCCATTCGTGCTGCCATCAGAAGTTTGTGAAAAGGGAAAGGATCCTGGTCAGTTCATAAGCACAGCATACAGTTACAGATTTGAAAGGAAAGAAAAAAAATATGGGAGATTTTTAACTTGCATTTAAGAATTAGGGGGAAACAGGAAATCTGAAGTGATTTATATCACTACTTCTCTCAATATTTTAAAAGAGAAGACAAACAAAACCAGCAGGGATTTCACAGCAGCATTCAATTTCAAAAAGTCGAATTACAGTGACTTTTATCTAATCCTTAACAACCAAGGTAACCTGGGTTGTTATATCAGTATTCAAAGATTACCAAACTACCATTTGCTCCAATTGCAGCTGTCAGCTCTGTCAAATTAGGAGTAAGTCCTGAACTCCTGTCACACTGACTGCAGCCACCCTGCCACATTCCCTTCATCTAGTTTTGCACCTGTATCAGTCTTCCCTGACAAAATGTCAGTGTTTATATAGATGTTGCATTTTTCACTGAAGCAGGAGGTAATCACCAATACAGCTCTGAGATCATGGAGAACCACAGCAAAAAAAAAAATGAAATAATAGAGTAAAAAAATCCCTTAATTAGGTTATTTTAAAGAGCTTTTTATAATGAAATGCACAAAAGAAGCTATCACACATTACAGCTTTCTTGTTCCTACAAAAAATGAATACCTGTGAGCACCAGTTTTTGCACTGCAGATGAAGTAGGTATTAACACCTATTTTACTTATGTCTGACATATATTTTTGCTTAGTAGATTTTCAGATATTTCCGTCCTTGACAAACTTAGCTGATTTTAAATGATGCATGCCATAAAGTTTCATACAAGTCATACTGTCCTGGAATATATTGTAACTTAATATTATACAGTTATTATAACTTAACCATTTGCAAGAATGGAGAAAAGGGACTTTTTTCCCCCTCCATCATAGAAAATCCTGTTGACCTTTTATTTGAGACAGTGATTTTGAACAGCAGACTGAAATGTAGCTGAAAGGTAGCCACAGTGTCAGAGATGTATTTTTCACTTTGTGAGAATCAGCTAAATGTTTGAATAAATCATAAATCTTCAAAAAAATACATTCATAAACGTTTCCACAAACTAAACATGGAGATACAGTTTATGATTATATCACTAAAAACTGGCCATCGTGATCAAAAGGATTAAGGTTCCCTGCTCTATCCAGAACTTCCTAAAAGTTCAGCTTTTGGCATCACAATTTTAGTAATATTCGAATGATGGAAGAGCAGTCGCTCTGTTCCAAGGCAATTACAGAAATAGTTTCAAATTCCCTGTATTAATATTTCACTGTGTGGAAAAGAGAAGCTTCCCTTTTTCTTTTCAAAGAAAGAAAAGAGCACAAGAGTGATTAGACTTAATAGGACCAAACTGCCAGCACTGGACCCTAATTAGGAATTATATCTGTAAGCATATGCTGAACTCCATACATATGCATTTGATTGAATTAGGACCTACATGGCTATTACATTAAATTTTATCAGGCCAAAAGAAGGCATTTAAGGTAAACCAATGGCCTGCTGTGCACAAAAACAACTGAACTGCTCTCACCTTGTGCTCTTGCTCTCAGCCTTCTCAAGGGAGGATATTTTTGCCACACAAACACAGCACAATTCTTTCACTGTTCTTGTACTCAAAGTGTTTTTTTCTGGGTGAAACTAAAATAATCTCAAGCTTGTTTAATTTTACATTCATACCTTTTTAGCTACTTCTGATGTGTGTGTAAATATTTTCTGGAGAGTCAACCAGCAGCTGATTTCACCAGGTCTACTTCACCATTAATCTCATTTTGCAAAAGGTCAAAGCCAAAAGGAAAAATTTGATTTTGCTAGTTCTGATTCTCTCCTCTTCAAGCATCCAAAGCGGGGCCCCTTAAGTGTGAGAGGAGAGAAAAGATGAGCTCAGCCCCAGAAAGGAGCTTTCCAAAGGCAGGCTGTTGAGACGTGGATGGTGCCAGCCTCCATTACTGCATATTCCTTTTATTCTGCATCCAATAAGAAAATGGTGATCCCTAACTCCCATGCAAAAGTAACTAAAATAAACTTTTCCTCACAGTTTTTCACAGAAAAGGCACAAACACTGAAGTAAGAAGATGTTTAGGTTACACTGCTTCTTTGGCCTGGGAGTTTAACAATAATTACAAATTACTAAAAAGTTGCACTTGTATTTCTAGCCCCCTAAATCAAAAACTATTCTTTTATTTTCATCTATTTCATTCTACAGTCATGTTATGCCAAGACTACAAAGCAATATTTAAGCCTCTGAAGCCAAACTATATCTTCTATGTAGTAATCATAAGAAAGACAGATATTAGTCCATATTAATGATTCTTCTTTAGTAATTATTGCAAAATAATGTTTTAAATTACAAAAAAATCAAAAATTTTTTTTGCAACTACCGAATATAAAACCTAGAGTATTTCATACAAAGGATTTTCTTTAATTTTCCTTTGTATTTAAATTGCAATGTGTACAACTGTCTTTTCCCATTATTAATTTTTGAACACCTGCACCAAACAAATTTTCCAAGTTGATTTTTAATGCAATTCAAACTTTAGTTTTTTTCCCTGAAGAACCTCTGGAAGATAAGAAAAAGGAGAGGAATAGAACCAGAACTCGTGTAAAAGGGCAGTTTCACTAACACCCTTTATTTTCCTTTTTTAAAATATACAAGAACAGTACAACACAAAACAGCTACTGTAGAGTTTGTGGTTCTTCCTGGAGCTGCTGCCTTATGGAGATCTCCAGCCCATGTGGCCCCCTGTGTCCTTCACCCACAAGTGAGCCACGTCTGACCCCATGGCAGGGACTCACCTCATCCCCAGTCCTTCACCTCTGAGGGAGGGATCAGAATAGGCCTGAATCTTCCTGCCTGCTGTCATGATGCTAAGGGCAGACAAAAAGATTGCTTCCCAACCTCAGTGAAAATTACATCATTACTTGTGCCTAACAGGAGATTTGATTAGAAAGGAGCACTGGGAAAGTCACTGTTCTCCTTGCTGGTGCTGCTGGCGTCACGGACTGCTCAGCACGGGCATGACGACAGACGTTGGCCTCTGTAACAAAATTATCCAGACCTTTTTACATGCAAGCAGCGAGGCTAGCACAGTATCCTGCAGCAGCAAGGAAGCCTGCCAGCCTTCTCCATGAGGAAATACTTCCTGTGTCTTCTGAAGTTTCCAATCTTTCATTTCATTTCATTCCTATGGTAGTTGATGGAACCGGATGAGATAGGCACAAGGGAACAATTTATTATAAAATTAGAAAAAAATTACTAATGCTGAGCTTCACATTTCCTGTTATAGGCTAAGTGATTATCTCAGGGGAAAAATTACTTGTCCAGTAGTATTTTCAGAACAAGCTCTGTTGTCAGGTTGTACATATATATATATACACATATATATTGATGACCAGTAATTCTAGAACAGGGCATATTAGATATCCCCACACACCCTGCACTCCTGGCCAGGCAGGAAGGAAGTAGGCAGGGGCTGGGGAGTGTGTGCAGAGTCACGTTTCTGATCTGACCCACACTCTGCAATGGGACTCTGTTTCTTCAAACACTAATTATTGCATCACCCTGTTCATTCTACTCTCTGCCTCATCTGTGTCCTTAAACACATTCCCAAAACACAAGAATATAATGTTTGTAACAGCAGCTGTATCTCCAGCGTGGTGCAAAGCTGAGCAGCAATACAGCATTTGTCCAAGTAAAACACACAAAAGGGAAGGACAGTTTGCTGTTTCCTAAAAGCTTCCTTCATATTTTATGCAAGACTGATTCCTCCAGACTTGGATCAGCTTTAGGATACAAAACACAGACAACTGCTTGTTTCTGCCTGAGGCCCAAGGGTCTGACAGCTGTTTCCAGTGGTTTTGTTCGGGGCATGGAGACCCCCTTTTCTCTTCCCACAGGGAGCAGGCTGCAGTGGAGCACAGCTGCCTCCATGATGGTGTTTGCATGGCTGTTTGCTGCCTTCTGGTCCGTGATGCCCTTACTGGGGTGGGGAGAATACGATTACGAACCCCTCCGAACCTGCTGCACCCTGGACTACAGCAAAGGGGACAGGTGAGGGCCAGGGCCAGCTCCCACAGGAGCAGGGTGGAGTTTGCCATCCCCTGGGATGGTCTCGGTGGCACACAAAACCCCCAGCTGTGCCCACCACCGTTGCTGGGGCAGATGTCCCTCCCCAGTGGCTGGGACAAGCCACGCATCACCCAAGGCTGCCTGGACTCACATGGTGGCACGTGGAACAGCTAAAGTCAGCTTCCTCGGTGGGAGAGGCCGGTGCTCAGCTTTCTGGTACTCCCTCACTCATCTATACGCTGTATCTTTTCTGGGTTTAGGGCTTGAAACTCTTTCAGAATGATTTTCTACAATACTATCCATCCCACACACAAAGCATGGCCCAGCTTAACTGGCCTTCAGCAAATGCTGCACCCGAAGCACATTGACAATACTGGTTTCAGCAATTTTAAAATATGATTTGGTAAATACTTACAGCAAGTTTACAGAGATGCACTAGAGAGAAATTAACACCCTCTTTTTTTTTTTTTCCCATCCTCACCTTTTCCAGAAACTATGTCACGTTCCTTTTTGCTCTGGCCACTTTCAATTTCATGATCCCAGGCTTCATCATGATGACGGCCTATCAGTCCATACACCAAAAGTTCAGGAAAACTGGGCACTTTAAGGTAAGAAAGCTCCCTCAGCCCCTGCAATCACCTTGCCAAAATAGGGCTGCATCCAGTAGAGACAATGTCCTTGAAAAAAACCAATTTCTTTCACAAAGACTTTGACTCAGCTCCTTCTGTGCTAACTCCCCAGTGCTACTTGAGTAGGAGGGTAGAGCAACACAGGATGGGGCCATTCAGAAAGTTCATGGAAACACCATCCTTGGAAATGTCAGCATTTTACCAGACTGCCACATCTGCCCCAACCTAGTGCTGTAAACAGTTTCTCATCAAAGAGGGAGTTGGACCGGTGATCCTGAAGATTCCCCTCCATCAACACTGGTCCAACTCTCCTCAAAAAACAAACACAGAGCATACAGAACATTTGCCAATAGCATATCAATATTTATCCAGGGAAATTTATCTCAGGAAGGATTACTTCCTGCTTTGCTACAGGCCTTTAGTTTATGGTTGAGGAAGTAAGACAGAACTACAGCTCTGCAAGGAAACACACGGGCACCCCATGGGGGGAGAAGGGCCTTCCCATACACATTGTATTTACACTTGGCTGAGGAAATTCAGAAATCTTTATGAGCTGGAAACAAAGCAATTGTTCTGGTGTGGCAGATTTATGGGAATGTAATGTGGTGATAACATGAGTTGTTTGCTGAGGTGCAGGCCATACAGTCTGGGGCACTACACATAGCTGGTGGGCACAGCCCGACCCCTGCACTCAGTAAAGACAGTCAGTTCTCGAGAGAAATGTTATATTGACAGTCAGGCAGACTTGTTTGTAGCTGACTGGAATAAATACATGTGCCCTCTATATATTTCTTGAACAAATCTCAGTGTTCATTATTATATCTGTTACTTTTTTCCAGTGAGCTTATATGCACTAGCATGTGGTTTCTTCCTCACAATATTCTGTAGCTGTGCAGACAAGTTACAACACAGAAAATTTAAGGATGAAATTACCACTTTCTTAGTCATTAATATTTATAAGCTACTTGGGAGCAGCTGGCCATGGACACCATAGATAGGGCCCTAGCATGAAGGACAGAGAAATCCTACTACCACAATACAGCTACTGCACCCATTTGTTGCACCACCATGGCAGTGGCTTCACACAGTTTGTCTGCAAGACCATCTAAGAAGTCAGAAAAATAACATTCCTTTTTTGTCTGTTTTTTAAATTTTCACCTTGCTCCCTCCCCTCAGCAGCAATTACTGGCCATGACTTCTATATCTAGCACACACTCTGATTTATCTGATCTACCATAAGGTGTTTTTCCATCTCTGCCACTCCCCACCCATGCCCAGGATCAGGGTTTTGGTGCTGCTGCACTGTGCTATCCCATATCCTGTTGGCTGACCCTCTCCTGCTACTGAACAGAAACCATGGTGCCACAGGAACTCTCCCATCCATTTGTTGCAGTGTGTGATTGTGAAGCACAAAGAAACCTATTGCTCTTGTTTTTCAGTTTAATACTGGTTTACCATTGAGGACGCTGGTCATTTGCTGGGGTCCCTATTGCCTCCTGTGCTCCTACGCAGCAGTGGAAAACGTGATGTTCATTCCACCCAAATACCGCATGGTACGTCAGTGCCACCTCCGAACACAAACAATGGCATTCTCCTTACTCTCCTCTCTCTGTCTCTATGGAACAATGCCAATTTACTCACAACTGAGTTTACTTGTAGAACATACATAAGGAGTAGTCCTTTTCCTCAAAGCATTCTGTTCATCTACCATTTTTTAGTGAAAACAGGTAAGCACAGTGATATAACATGCATTGCACTACTGCTTTGATCAAGCAAAAATGTAGGAAGCCGGGGTATTTTTCGTCAGCAGTTAGTTAGGGGTGTATAACCTGTACTGTTCTATGCCATGTAGGAGCTTTTTATGTTCTTCCCAGAGTGAGGTACCAGCACAGAATTTTCAGTTTTAAACACTCTTTGTCTCATTCATATTTCTAATACTTCTCTCCTCAAGGAAGCTGTAATTGATCACTCCTAAGGTTATGTTGCCTCCTTTTTCCCCTTTTTCTATGAGTCTTGGCTCCAAAACCACCCCTGGGAATCAGTAATATCACATCAAACCTTTCAACCTTCATTCAGTGCCCCAAAATCAGCCCAGTTTCAGGTCACTAGAGGCATTACTGTATTCAGTGTCCCACATTAAATGTGTTAGCAACAGCAGCCTGTTTATCCATCCAAAGGTGTCCATGGCACACCTTTCACTCCTCCTAAGGGTTTGTATTCACTCTCAACTGAACTATCCCTGTTTTTGGCAATGCCAACCGAAATTCTTTCTCCTGGAGACTGTAATTTCCTGAGTAGGACTTCTAACTGGCCAAATTGCTTTTACTTCTCCCCTGTCTGGGAGCAGCAAGCTAATGCCATTGGAGACAGGCTTTTTTTGGTAAAGGGAAACTGAACACAGGCTGAAATCAGCCCATTGGCTTCTCAGTGTTTTTTCCTAGTAATAAATTTTGTGTCTCATTACAGATTCCTGCCCTTATTGCCAAGACCGTGCCAACAGTGGATGCCTTTGTATATGCCCTGGGAAATGAGAACTACAGAGGAGGAATATGGCAGTTCCTCACAGGACAGAAGATTGAGAAAGCAGAGGTTGATAACAAAACTAAATAACCCATTATGGCATTAAACAAAATTACTGCGGGTACATCACTGAAAGCAAAATTCAAGAGAAAACTGAGTGCATTCTCTGATACATATGTGCAAAGGTGGTTCCACATTGGAAAGGCTGTGCATTGGCTACACACAATGAAGTATGGAAAGAAAGCTCTCTAGATAACTGTCCAAACCATCATGAGCTGCTTGTCAAACAAGCTGCCTTAAACCTGTGTTGATTGTCATCAGTCTCATTTTATATGTCACTGCGAATAAAATATATGCTGGAAAGCATTTTTTTTCTCCTCATAAAAGCTAACATAAAAGCTCAGCAAATTAACTGAAGCAGGATATTCATTTATCCAGTGAGGCCTCATCAGATCAATCTGTGCAGGTTGTCCATATGGTAATGTCTGGATTACTAAAAGATTAAACCAGTATCCAGTATTAACCACATGTCTGTATAAATAGCTTGTTCATCTAAACAACTCATTTTCAGTGAGCCCAGAACAGGCGTTTCCGAATTTCTATCATGAATCTGACATCCTAGTTCCATAAAAACGTTTTAGTGAGCATGTTCCCCCAGTAAGGAATATTAGCTTGGCTTCTATTCAAATGAATCACTGGGTGACATTCAGCTTTGTCACACACTAAACTGCATCAGATTTTGCAGCTGCTGCTTAGCAGGACAATCAAAAGCTTACAGTCCATAATAAAAAACATTCATCTTTTTGTTGAACATTGAGCAAGAACTAAAGGGAGGTATGAGTCAGATTCTGTTCTAAAAATGTCATAAGAATAAAAATTAACTTCACATCTTCCATTAAATTCCCCTATGGTCTACATAAGTGAGAGCAATCACTGAATCAGTTGTGATTAAAGAGTGTCAGCAATTAAAAAGTCACTTTCATAATTATCAGAATTAATATCTATTTTCAACTATCAGAAATGTCCATTTTAATTGCATGTATTTGCTCATGTTGCTCATTTTGCCTATGGGATGATAAACCGTCAGTTGATGTTGTCCGTTATTACAAGATGTGTCTCAGAATTGCCCATTTGTAAAAAAATACGTGCACAACCCAGATTAAGAGAGACTGTGTGTACCAAAAAGCAAACCTAATTGATACTTACAGGGATCATATGGTTCACTTCCAAGCATTGACAGTGAAAAGGTTTTTGAAACTAACTAAAGAAAAAAATGATCCATCCTTTTGATGCCTTCCAACGCACCAAAAAGGAAACCAGTGGTTTATGAGTTACAAAAGGGTAGATGGTACAGCTCTGGAAGCTAAACAATCAGTGGGTAGAAGAGACATTCCTCTCATGTCTAGGGATAGGGAATAAATGTCATTTTGTCAGCAGTTAACCAGTGAGATCCCATTCAGAGATGTGCTTTGGGACGTCGTGAGGTTCAATCTGGTCACAAACTACCTGACAGAGCACTGAATAATGCCATGACAAAATTATGCAGAATAATGACATCTAAAGATGACAGCTAAGACTTACATCTTAGGTACACATAATATAAAGTGAGCAGATGACAAAATGTTTGCACTGATAAGTGCCAAATAATGTGTCTGGGCACAAAATTACCTTTAAGTATGTATCTACAGTGACAGGCTCTGAATGTGCAATTATCTGTTTCTCAGGGAAGAGGCCTGGGTAGGTCTTGCAATCACCAGCTCACTTGTCAGCGGGGTCACACTGACAAATCCCAGCAGAATGCTAAAAAACACTAAAAAAGGAATTGGTAATGAAAGAAGACACATAGTTACACCATTTGAAAACCACTTATTCAGACTTAGTGAAAAGGGTGCATGGTTTGGGTCATTCCAACTAAGAGAGGATAAGCTAGAAAGGGCCACAGAGATGATCAAACACGGGGAGAAGCTTGAACACAGTGGGGAGGAAATGAAGGAAAGTGTTGGCTCAGAAGAGGTGGCTGGTGAGGAGAACAGAGACAGCCTTATTGAACCAGGGATTCAGGGGACGAGAGATGGAATGGTTCTTTGCTGCTCCTGGTAGCACAAGAATGATGGGACACAGTGAAATTAGTTTGAGATGTGTACTGTCTGAAGTTCATGGTTTGAGGAGCCTGCCTACTGAAACACATTGTGGCTTACATAAAAAGACTGTAATAATGTAATAAATTACAGCTAAAGACATTTGGTTAGGGACTGAGTCCCCTTGGCTTAAAGGAAAGGTACATGAGGAACTCACCTCAGGCTTCGGCTCTTTGTCCATTTGCAGATTGTTTTTTGACTTGTTCTCACTACAGACTTTCTAATGCGGGAGTAGAAAGCAGCAGAGCTGTTTCTTCATTCTGTTGGACAGATACAAACCTAAATGTGCCTCTGCTTAGGTTTGTACATTCTTTTTCATATTGATTACTGAAAATTAGTCATGGGTTAAGCTGAATATCATGATTTAGAGAGCATAACATTGGCAAATTGTATTCAAGCCTTGAGACAAATGGGGTCTCTGTCCCAAGCAGCAATCAAAGCTCTTCTCTACAGCCCCACTGAAGAAATGCAGGGTAACAAAGTTGCTGAAACCTTTCAGACCTAGGGACAGTGCAAAACTTACAGCTAGACTGTGAAGAGCACAGGACATGTTCATATAGCCCAGCGTAGAGCTGTGTGCTTGGGACTAAGCAGAGGCAGTACAGTGCACTACAGTGAGATGAGAACAGCTTGGCCCATCCAAGAGAGAGATACCTCACTTCATGATGGTTTCCTGTGTACTGCATTGCTCCCATCTGGTCACAAATCCCACCTGGTTTTACTCTGCACCTCCAAACCTAAAGATGTACATAAAACCTGAATCCTTTCTCCTGTCATTTATCTCCACCCTAAATATCTTCAACAAATGCTTCTCATCCAGTCAGGCCCGTAGCTGTCCCAGCCTGAGGGCTCCTTCATACAAATTATGCAAGCTCCTGACTGAGTGAAGAGAGGTAAACAAAGCATTTGAACAAACTGTTCAAATTCTAGTTCATAGCCTTGGCTGCTGACTTCCTGCCAAAGAGTGGAGGAGTTGAGATTGCTCATGGCTCATTTATTGGATCATGGATACTCTCCCTGTGCAAAAAAAAAAAAAGGAAACAAAAAAAGACATGGAAATAAACATGAGAGTTTTGAGGGACTGGTCACCAAGATCTAGCAGTACCTGATAACTGGTCACTCTTCTAGGTGTGACTAGTTCTCACCACTGGTTTATCCACATTAAGTGGCTGATGACCACTAACAAGGGCCTAAACAAGTGTGCTGTGCTTCAGGAAAACATCTGAAAGCAAACTGCAGGGCATCAAGGAGCCCAACACATACTTCCAGTTAATTACACAGTTTACCCTCAGCACAGTCAGCCTTCACAATGTGCTGGCCCAGGGCCCTGTGCTGCTGCTGGTTGTCCGGGTCTTGCCAACGGGTATCTGTTACCATCCTGATAACACCTGTCACAACAAGGTGTTACCTTGAGTAGTTTAGGCTGAAGCATGCAAAATCCCATCATGTTTTTGCCCTCTGGAGAATCCCAGATGGCTAGAAACAGGATTTACATTACCCTAACCAAAGTACAGGCCAGGGGGTTATCCAGGGGATGCAAGACACTCCTATACACGTAGAACTCCACCTATTCTCTAAAGCAAACTGTGAAAGAACAAAAAAATGGAGACTCAGCTTGAGCCAGCACAGCTGATATGAACGTCAGTGATTAATACCTGTCCTGTCACTGAAGAGGAGAGTGACTACAACAACAGCATGCCCACTGTTATAAATAATTAAATGACACCTTAGGTTATATCACATTAACCACTGCAACCCTTTGTTGGTGAAGTTTTGAACACAACCAAAGCAGAAGAGGAAGGTGTACCCCTCCTTAAGGTTCAATTACTTGATTCAGCATCCAACCACTCTCAACACCCAGTGATCTACAGTATTATATCCAATATCACTTAACTACCCTACTATCCCTCTTACAGGCAAAGTAATTCTGCTCATTTGTGTTTTGACACACTGATGAAAAACAGACTTTCAAAGAAAAATCAGAAGGCAATTTTTCCTCCTTATCTCTAGATACAAATCATAATTTCTTCAGGTTTTCCTTCGGCAGACATAAATGCCTCACACCCTAAATAGCATTTCTTGCAGTTCTATTTTCAAGGTTATTAAACGCCCACAACTCCAAATTAAGTTACTGTGTCCTCAATAAGGCTGCAAATCCAGATCTTGCTGACTCAGCTTGCCCGCACTGCCCACACTTACAAACACCCTGCAGTTCAATAAAAGGGAGTCAGGTTTTTCTGCAGTGCACATTCCTCATGTGCTTCACACGTATTCTCTGTATTTCCCAGCACCCCAGTACAGCTGATGGGAGCATTACACAACAATTCAGCAACAGGGTCAGAGGAATCTGCACTGTTCCCAGTCTATCATCATGCCTCTTTGAATTGCATTACTGTAAAACAGCGCAGTGACCTGGTTTTGTCACCACAGAGAAAAAAAGGACTTCCAAATTCTTAAACTTGAACCCAAGTGCTAATGATTGGTTAGTTCAACAAGGTGGGATACAAATACAAAAAGCATAACGTAAGTTCCTTATAACATGATGATGGCAAGTGTTAGTCACAAGTATTCATCCTTCCTGTCATGTCTCACTTAAATTTCTGTTCGTGTTTCACCTGTGAGGATGACAAAGTAGAAGCTCACACCTCAGCCCATGACAGTGAGAGTTGGCAGGTTGGAGTTAAACTGCAAAAATATTTGGTACCACCTGCCTTTTTACACATGTTCACACTCAAGACTGTTCATCAGAGGATTACAGTTGATGATCTGCCTGAGCTACCCTGGCCAGGCTAGCACAGTAAATACTCAGAAGCCTTTTTTTTATGAAAACAGGCATTCCACTTTCTGCAGAGAAAAAGGGAGGATGCACCTGGTGCATTAATATTATGTAAAATAATAAGAATTTTCAGATGGTGAACACACATGCCTACACATCTCTATCAGGTGTTGTTTGGAAGTTTACTAATTTAATCTTTCGTGTATATCATTAAAAGACAAAAGGATCCACTAACAGCACTGGGAAGCACAAAAATGCTTCTCAGTGAGATGCAAGTCTGAATGATTATTAATACAGTTGAAATTGTACATGTAAGATTTAAGAATTGGGTTTTTAGCGCTTTGAGACCCTTGGATTTCCACAGACTGTAATTTCTTCCAGTGTTAGCCATGTATGAAATTTTCCAAAGCAGGTTTTGTTTGGAACAGAACAACAGATCACAAAACCATCAGAAGAGGAGGGCTAGTGCTGAGGAAAGGGGCTGTGCTGGGCTACAGGTTTTCCTTGTTTCAGAAGCAGGAGACAAGCACAGGGCTCACTGGTTAGGGATAACACCCCTTAACAGTGCCAGAGAGGTGAGGCAAAGGGAGCTGCAGAGAGCTGCTACCTCCCTTGAGACTCTGACCCACAGAAATGATCAAGACAATTAATATTTTGCATTGCACCTAAATGTCAATTTAGTGTTGAGAAGTATTTCAGACGCAAATTCAATTCCCTGTTTTAAAGGAATCTAATTTTAATTAACCCAGGTTTCAAATTAATGCAAACTAATTAAACACTGTTTGGAAATACGTTTCAGAAGACAATACCTAGTTCAGTAGGTCTCTAATGGTAAAAAATGTGCTTTCTTTACTAACAATTTGCTCTTGGGAATTGGAAAAGGGACCTAGCTATAAAGCAAGGTCTAATATTTTTCCACAGTGCTATCAAAAGTCAAGTTTTAAAAATAATTATTTCTAATTATTGTAGTACAAGAATGTGGCTCTAGGAAGACAAACATTTGTGTCCTACAAACTTATATCTTATTTTTAAAAGAAAGGACTGAAATGGTGACAGCCATAGTTAACTTACATATAGGCCAGGTTGGATGGGGTTCTGACAACCTGGTCTAGTTAAAGGTGTCATTGCTTAAGGCAGAGGGCTTGGAACTAGATGGTCTTTAAGATCCTTGCCGAACCAAATCAAGCCATTCTATGATTCTGTGATATAAAACCAGCAAAGAATATTATGCAAGTGGAAGCAGAGAGCAAACTTGCAAGTGCTACAGCAAGAGTGTTAAATTTTCAATGTGCTTTAGATCTTGACAGTGAAAACAAACCGTATTTTGACAGGTGACAGTTGGAGGCTCTAACTGCTGGAGAAGCCACTCTTTTAATTTTCCTGGTGAACAGTGAGACAGATGTTTTTTCATGGTATCCATTGATTTGTGTGCACTGCCCCAAGATTTCTTCCACTGAACTACACTGTGAGGTGCTACAGCAACGTTCTTGATTTCTCTATCCATAAGCTGACCCATCATTCAAAGACAAGCAGTTTTGCAAGCAAATATATCACACTGGGTGAGAGACCATTGTGCTGAAATCAGTTGTAGAAGCAGCAGCTTAAGGATGCTATTAACTACAGATGGGGCAGGGAAAATGCCATCAAACAAACAGAAGGAAGGCAAACCCAATGCTTTAGTGGCAATGTTTGTCAGCTCGTTCACTGCTGCACCAGAGTCAGTTCAAACTTTAAAGCTGACCAGCACTCTGCAGTCATGCTTCTGTCTCAGCAGCTCACTGAGTGGCAGTATGTCCTCAGTATCACACAGAATGGTGCCTCTGATGCATGGATTAAATGCTGCACTTCCCAGAGGACTTTAAAGCCTTTCCTTTACTGGGAAGGTTTCAACTTTCCTGAAATAGATAACAAACAAAAATTTTAATGGCCACAAGACAGTGGGCGGATTTACTGATAGCCCTTTATCTACAAAGACTCTACATAGTGAGATACTTGGCATCAGCATGTGATACATCAGCTTCTGGAGAATGGTCCCTAAGCCTGAGTTTGGTACATGTTTGGGATTCCCCAAAAGTGGAATCCATGCAGAAAGTAAGGAAAAACATCTTAAACAGAGTATAAATCTGAAAAGAGGGGGGATTTTTCTTTCATATCTTTTGTCAGCACATTGAGTCACTTCACTGCAGCCTGTTTTCAGTGAGAATTCAAAACCTGGGACTAGGCAACTGAGCATTGTTGAATCATTTAAGCCAGAAAGGACCTTCCTAGAATCACATTCTTGTACTACCAATTAGGAATAATTATTTTTAATTAATGGCTGGACCTGGTTTTGCCAACTGAATGAGAACAAGTAACTTGGAAATTATTTGAGTTGACTAGACATGAAGAAATTTAGATCATTATATTTGTTTCCAGGACAAAATGCAAAGACTCACGTGTTCCTAGTGAAAACTTGAGTTTCTCCAGGATACTTGTAAGGATAAGTAAAATACAGCTAATTACACCTTTTATGGAATTACCACATAACATATTCTATGGACTGAATACTAGGCTACTGGCAGATCTTAAAATGCAGTTCATAGACAGATATCACTGAATGGGGACATTTTTAAACCAGAGACTTTTTTCTTGATTGCCTTTTTGGTTTTGCTTCTCTATGCTATAGTCCCATGTTTAGGTGACATAAAACTGTGTGGGGTAGTAACTAAGAGATAGATTTGTAAATAAACCATCAGAGTAAATGCATGTAACCTGAAAAAATGTATTTTGGTAAGACCAAATGTTTGAGATCCAAGAATGGCAGTTGCTTATATTTACATGATAGAAGACTTTGCTTTGAAAAACAGAGCTCAGAAAAGGATTTAGGGGTCATTATAGATAATCGCCTCAATGTAAGCTGTCTGGGCAATGCTGTTGCAAAAAGGACTAAGGAGATTCTTGAATATGGGTGGAGGAGAATAACATGAAGCAGAAATAATGAAGCAGAAATAATGAAGGATTTCAGCATCATTTGGCAGCACTGCCAAGACCCTTACTAGGTTACTGAATCCTGTCCTAGTGTCTGCATTTTAAGAGGATTTGAAGACATTGGACAGAGTTCAAGTGAGTGTCACAAAAGAATTCTCTGGCTTTAAAAAAAAGCCTGTGCCTTCTGACGGGATGGGTAAGAAGCTCAGCATATTCAGCTCACTGGAGAGAAAGTGAAGACATACCTTCATCACACTGTGTAGGTAATTGCTCTTGCAGAAGACATACGTGAGGAGCTTTCCAAGCTAGATGACAAAGATCCAATGAATAAAAGTTGAAGTCAGAAAAATTCAACCTTGAAATAAGGGGAGATTTCCCAGCAACAAAGTAATGAAAGACAGAAACAGCTTATCAGGGGAACTAGTGAAACCACCACCATTTGCAACCTTTTAGACAAAGACAGATAACTCTGAAGACACAGGTTTGGCCCAGTTTCACACTAGATGATTATGGTTGTCCTTCCTGGCTCAGTAAGCTGTGATCCCTTAGTTCCCCTATGCACAGCTTTATTTCGTCAGCCCTGGTGAAACGGGACTGCCACTACTGTAATCAACGTGCTTTCAATGCTTCCATGAAGGCTCAGATGATGCTACAGGGGTTATGACTGGCAAGGATGCAGGGTTAGCATTGTGGGGCCACACTGGCCTCATGGTCAGGCAGAAGGGGTAACCTTACGTCCTGTTGTGACAGACAGTCAGGTAAGCTTTTGATAGCAGATGTTTGAGAGATCATAATCCATTCCTGAGGATGCAAACCAACTGTAAAATCTTCTTGGGTAGCAGTGAAGAGTGATGAACCCTTGTGAAGCTATGAATGCTTTCCTTTACACTAAGGCCAAAACTGTTTCGAAACGTTCCACTGCTTTCTCCAAACTCATCCACAGAGCACTTGGAAAGTGGAGCACATCACAGACATGGTCAGATCTCATCCCAGTGTGCTTGCTGAAGTGAGTCACACTAGCCAACTCCACTGGTCTAAAAATTTGGAAGGCAGCAGGTGCTTATTCAGAGGCAGGATCCTCCAGGGGAAACTGCACACTGGAGGGCACTGCAGGCAGACAGATACACCTGCTGTGGGAGAGACAGGTGGGCAGAGCAGAGTATCAGCACCTCTGACACAATTACCTAAAGATGGCACTTGAAATCAAATGTATGTAGCAGCCACACTTATAAATACAATACATGAAGCAGCAATGAGTTTCAACCTGAAGCATCAGTGAAAAAAAGAGGTTCTTGACTCCAGTGAAAACCCATTCAGCAGCTGAAATTAGAAACATTAATCCCATGGCATTGCCCAGAATTAAAGGCTCCATCTACCACCAAACAGCTGTGTAACTACTGCTGGCTGAACCTCAGTGCTTTGAAATAGGATTGGGAGGAAATTAACAGAGAAGCAAGCATTGCAAGCATCAGTAAGACAAGCAATACCTTAGTGTGTCTTTTATCAAATGGACCAAATGATAAAATTGGTGTCCTTTTGCAGTTACTCTTTCTCAGAATTCATTACCAGCAAAAATGAGAGTATTACAAACAAAACTAAGGAATTTAGGACTACAGGCGTGTCAGAATCCTATCACCCAACCGTCTATGCTTACATTGAGCATTTATTAACTTCTTTTCTCTATAACATTTCTGAGGCCTGAGCTTGCCACTTGTTCTGGTTTTGGCTGAGTTAGAACTAATTTTCTTCATGGCAGCTGGTATACAGCAATGTTTTGGATTCAGCGTTTATAATACAGGGACATTTTCCTTATGGCTGATCAGCACTTACACTGATTACACTGATTAAAGAGCCAAGGCCTTTTCTGCTCCTCACCCCACCCCACCAGTGAGGAGGCTGGGGATGAACAAGGAGTTGGGAGAGGACACAAGCAGGACAGCTGGCCCCAGCTGACCTAAGGGGTATTCCAGACCGTATTACATCATGCTCAATGTACAGAGCTGAGAGAAGAAGGAAGAGGGGGACATTCAGAACAATGGCATTTTCCTTCCCAAGTGACTGTTACATGAGAGGAAGCTCAGCTCTCCTGGGGATGGCTGAACACTTGCCTGCCCACGGGATGTGGTGAATGAATTCCTTGTTTTGCTCTGCTTACGGACGTGGCTTTTGTTTTACCTATTAAACTGTCTTTATCTCCACCCACGAGTTTTCTCACTTTTACTCTTCCAATTCCTCCCTATCCCACTGTGGGGGGAGTGACTAAGCAGCTGTGTGGGGCTTAGTTGCTGGCTGGGGTTATACTAGGACACCACTGAAATCTACTCCATTGATTTACCACCACAAGAGAACACAATGCCACAGACAAAGATTTACAAATAATTATCCAAACGGATGGTGCTTTCTCCTTGGGTGTCTTTGAATGGTGCCTGTTGTTTTTCTGGCTGAAAACTATTTGTAGATATGGAGAAATGACAGGATAGCAACAAGAAAGTGTCATCCTCTGAGAAAGGTGCCATATGGTACACAAATCCCATTAAGAGGGTTTAATTGTTATTTAAAAGCCTACAGACGAGCAGAAATAGAAGGGAGCCCAGTTCAGATATTCTCTGGATACCAATTTTGCTTAGGTTTCAGTTGCAGCCAGAATGCAAGATCCGTCCCTCCTCCTGCTGGTAGCCATTAAATATGACTGGAAGAATGCAGAATAACCCCCAGTAAGCCAGTGCTGTGCATTGAATCTCACCAAGTCACCAGGCTCCTGCAGTGCCTGGGTGGTAGCAGCCAGTCCTTTTTCAGTTGCACTGACAATTTAACTCAGAGAAGCTGGTTCATCTATAACACAGTGGTGGGAATTCCATGGTTTAAAATGTTTTGTGTCTCTTTTCAGAAGTAGCCCACGCTCCTGCCAGAGCCATAAGGCCAAGGTTGCTAACAACAATACTTGTCACTAGCCTATTTTTTCTTTATTCTTTTTTCTTTTTTCCAAGTGATGGAAAAAAAAATAACTGGGAGATCTTTTCAGGCAAGGTGGCTGTACTGTGACCAAGGGGCAGTACTGGAGCTGCAGAGCTGCAATCTGCACTGGTTCCTCACATCCTAGGCTGGGCTTTCTTATCACTGGCATGGAGGAAGGAATACAGATGGGGAGCTGGCTAACTACTGTCTCCAGCAATCAAAAATAATGGCACAGAGCTGGCTTGCCAAACTTCAGGCAGTGGAAAAAACTGACCTCTGGAAATGTATCCTGGCTGTTCTATCAAGGGTATAACTGAAGTGTCTAGTTTGATTTTATTAAATTGGTGTATGGAAATAGTATGTAATTTAGAATCATAGGCTTTGGTTAAAGCTATGATTGCAAGGTTTTAAGCAGGTCAGAGGCCCAATTAAAAAAATTAAGTACACAAAATTTAATCCCGCTGTACCTTTTTGCTTCAATGTGACTCTTGTTAACTCCCTAAAATTAGATTTTTAATCTCAGATTGGCACCCCATTCTCTTCCACTCAAGTAACTCAAGCAGTGAGAAGATTACGGCCACTTATGTAGTATCTATTTTCCTATAATCCTTTTAGCACCATAAATGCTAAATATAGCATCCAGTTTAAATTAACTTTAACCTCAAGTTGACTCCAGTTAACCATGCAGGAACAGTCAGTTAAAAAAAAAAGCAGAAACAAAAACAAACCACACCCCAAAGAAAGCTAGAAAGAAGTAGAAATATTCCCCCACTTTTAAAAAAAATATATAGTAAGCTGTTCAGTGCATATTAGCAGATGACCACAATAGTGGTGAATTGCCAACAGCTTTTTGAAAATGTGGGACTTGTGAGCCATGAGTCTGCCACACATGAGTAGATTGATCACAGTACTCACCCTTACAAACAGCCATCTCAAAAAGCACAAGAAGAAGTTGGGGCTTCTCCTGCAGCTCCTTTATCCTGGCTATAGTTACAAATCACTAACACTGAACATGGAGGCATTTCTGTGAATCAAAATCCCACTAATTTTTCCAGTAGGTGTCATGAGGTATCTTTGTAGGTATCATCAGAAAGGCACAAGGAAAACTGATACATCCCCTAATTAGGGGAGGACCACCACTAGATCATCGTAAGTCAGTAGTGAGAAGAGCTAAAACAGGCTCAAACCTAGAACAGGAATGGCTTCAGTAAAACAACTGCAGAGAACCCTGCCTCTTGCTTGGCAATTGCTGCAGGAAGAAATAAGCCCTCAGCACCAAAGCAGGGGTTTAGGAGGTCTCCCACACTCAGAAAGGGATGTCCCTGAGGGGTCCCAGGAAGTGGGTGCCAGCTCCTGCTGACCGCAGCCAGCTTTACAGCTGCCAGATCACTCCATGCATTTTACCTTGGACATTTATAGGTTACATACTTACTCGTTAGCCTGTATATTCTATTTCTGCCTCTGCCGCAGCACCTACTCTGGCCAGCTCTGTTTTATCACCAGCCAGTTTGCCTGAGGAGCATAACAGCAAATTAATCCCAATAACCAAATCATCCTGAAGTAAACAACCTTGAAGTGCAACACCATTAAATTTACAGGTTCCTCTCAAAACTTAATACTAGATTTAATAAGGCTGCAAGTTTCTCCACTTCTTCCTTCTGCCCTTTTCAAACACTACACAGAGACAAGGGAAGCCCACCTTTAGCAAGCCTGGCATTTTTTCATACTCCAGAGACAGAATGGCTGCCAAACCCTACCCCAGCATGGGAAACGTCACAGAGATGTAAATTTAAAATTATCTGATTGTGTCTGCCTGTCCGTTTTGCTTCAGCTTGTTAGGAACAATTAAACAGATGCCTAATGCTGAGCTGTAAAACGAGTACCCAGGAACTCTTCCCACAGTTTTCCTCCTTCTCTTGGAGGACTGCCACATACACAGATTGCGACATTCTCAAACGTTCATTATTGAGACACACTCATCTGTTAAATACAGATTAGAAGGAGAGGATAGACAGAGCTGGTCAAAGGAGAAATAATGAATCAGGAAATGTTCGTGTCACAGCCACTACCAAAACGTGTGGTATTCTTCTATAACTTCTGTTTAAAAAGCTATCTCATCCCAGCAAGACAAACAAACACATTGATAAAATGGAATTGGGGTTCTACATCAAAAGCAGAATTGAACTGGCTGTAGGCAGAAACTACAGAGCCCATGGTACCCTTATGCTGCTCACAGCTTGTTTTTCCTTAAGAAGCATCAAATTTCTTTTATTTTCTGAAAAAGTTTTATAGTAGAAGAGTAAGCAAAACATTTTCAACTGCACCTGGCTACAAAACCAAGGAGCAGTAAGATAGCAACCAGTATAAGACATATCTGGAGGAAATATACACTCCAGGTATTAGTTTTGAGCCTCCTGAGATTAGACTGAGCACCTCATGGACAACAGCTGGAGCATCACTGCCTGAGGGGCTCTCAGTCTCACTGAGACACGAAGGGAGAAGCAGCACCATAGAGAGCAGCGGGGATACAGAGGTGAAAGACAAGGACACAGTGGCAGAATCACGTATTTAGAGGAGAAAATTATCCAGTTTTGCTATATTACATTTGCAAACCTATTCAACTCTTGACTTCGGCAATCTCTTTCACTCGGGACCAAACCCCCTACAGTAGGTGATGGACAAACATCCCAAGCAGTTTACACAAGAAGTTACCTGGCTTTCATAAACTTGGCCCTTTGGAATAAAATCTTTCTGATTACTTCCATTCTGCAGAATTCTCAAAACATGCTCACTGATACTTTTAAAGTGATTAGCAAGTTAAGCAATTATCTAAGCTCTCGTTTCCTCATGAAAAGAGGTTGCTAAAACAGGTTAGTTAAATCTTCTTAGGCTCTGCAATGGTACTATGGGACATAGTTATATTCTGAAATAACAGTCACTCCAGATGAAGGATGCTGTAAAGGTTTTGCTCTCCTCTTTATTCTCAAAAATAAATAAAAACCAAGACCTCAACATGACATAAGAAAGCCCAGTCTTTGAAACTGGAAGAGATCAATGTTATTATGCAAGTGGGGCCATGGCCTGTATATCTCAGACACATATCCCAGGTTAGGACAGCAATACACACTCTCCGTGTGTGACAGTGACAGTCACAGCAATCACAGCTGAGTCAGAGGGGTGCTGAGGTGACCGAAGCACGGTGGTGACACCAGTGATGTTGCTGCCTGTGCAGGGTGAAGCCCTCAGGCTGTGGCAGTGTACCACTGCTCCGTGCTGGCTCTGTGCTGTGCTTCCCTGGCACTGCAGCCTCTGAGGAAAGCTCCTCATTATTAGTTATCGTAGTTCTCTCCCTGCACTAGCACTGGTGGGGGACATAGGGATAACAACACTGATCACAACTGGTGTGCAAGTGAAAACTTTTCTCCCTCACAGCTCAAATTCTCTTTATTCAGTCCTGTGTCACCATGACCAAAGTACACTGAAATGGCAAAGTTCCACCAGAGAGGCAAAATAAGTGGCCCTATGCCAAGCCACCCCATCCTATGCCCACAGTCAGAAAAGATGCACAGCTGGTGCACACCTCAGGCTCCCTAATGACATTTCCCATCACTGCAGAAGCCTTAGTGGGCCCCAAGGAAACCTCAGTCAATCCTTTTGTTCTTAGTTAGTTTTTTTTCCTGTCATAAAAAATCTTCAAAACTGGAAGTGTAATGAGAAAGATATTTCTTTAATACTGCACTAAGATTTTAGGTTTAGCCAATGCCCAGGCACTTCCTAATGTCCCCAGTTCTTCAAGTTCCCTGACAAGAGCGCTGGATTTTATTTTCTTTTCATTTTTTAATCATGGAATGGATAGGGATGAACCAATTTCACATTAGATTTTTCATCACCCTCCCCTCAAGACAGTATTGAAAACAAACTCATATCACATTGATTTTATTTGTAATTAAATAACAGGTCTGTGTGTTGAGGAGTATTGAGTACTCCTCATACATAAGTATATATTCATGTACAAATGTGTGAGTAACTCATTTAACTTCTGCAAGGGGCTGCCAGGTTCTGCTGGGGGCTCACAGCCTCTTCAGGCAGGAGATACAGAGCAGAGGCAAAAGGATGTGTGGCCATTTGATCTGATCAACCTGCGGCAATCTCACAGCCAGGAAAAAAATCACCAGGCATCTCTCAGTTCCGCTTTTTCTGAAAAGTCAATGTTCCTACCACATTATTTCTCTCTTGTTTCAGAAGTAGAATCACAAAGACCCCAGCCTCTGTTCACCCAGCGTGTGCACAGAGCACTGCAGGGTACATACTGAGATGTAACCTGCCAAAGGTGTTAGAAAGCCCTTTCCCACAGCCCACCAGGACAGGTTTACCACACTTGGTGTGTGTAAGGATTTGGGACGAGTACCCCCAAGGCACAGCAGAGGCAGATATGTATCTCAATGACTGGAGGGCATCCAATGCCCATGCCGCTGTTTGAGACCATCATTGTTTGTTTAGTGCAGCTGTCCAAGCAGCACTGGCCAAGAGAAAAGCCCTTTTCTCCTACCATGGCATCCCCGGAAGAGGAAAGCATTGGCAGTTTGTATTGCTGTTAGTTTTCCAGGCTGTCTCCCACTCCAGAAGCACATGCATTTAGGGATGGGGGTCAAAGACAGGGAATTGTACCCACTTGGCTGTTGCCAACTCAAGAGTATCTGCATTCACTAGCAAGCACCATCCTCCCAGTCCTGGAGATATATTAAACCTCTTAGGGCCCTCTCTAACCAGGTCTCTATCATTACTTCCAAGTAATGACAAACCAATTTCTCCAATAAACTATTTCTAGTAAGAATAAAGTGCTGGAAAGAGAGAACAGTCCCTGCATCTCTTGCTGAGGGGATCTGGTGTCCTGAGTACACTCCAGTCCATTTAATACAGTGACCTGTCTCCATTTACTGAATTGATTTGGAATATGAATGTTTACACTGCTGAGTGTATTTAAACTAATGGCTGCTAAAGCAGCTTATGTGACTTTTAAATCTAGCTTTTCCATACAGTCATTTGTGGAATGACTGTTTAAAGGGAAGCAGACAAGAAATTGGGGCAAAACTTACGCTGACAGACACTGAAAATGGGATGATGTGGCCACAGCAGTTACACAGGCAGATTTGTGGCTCATTCATTACCATCAGACTGTTTCTCACAGCTGAGCTTTTCTGCAGGCCACCTGACCAGGGGCACAGCCTGCTCTCTGTGAGCAGACCTCAGGCAAGCCCTGAACAGCTTGCACTTTACAAAATTAATGTCATCCTCTGGAGCAGAAAATACAAATTCCTCTCTCTCCCTGAGGAAAAGGGCTGGTGAGGAACGTGACCAGTTAAGAGGAGAGGCCCAGCTGGGTGGCTCATTCCCCTGTGCTCTCAAGTGTTTTGACTGGATGATCTCAAAGATCTTTTCCAACATAGTTGGTTCTGTGATCCACACAGTTGTTTAAAGGATTCTGTGTGAATTACAGGGAACCTCAAAAGTTGCCACAGATAGTTCTGTGTGACTATCATTGAGCACTGAGGCAAAAGGACAACTGGCCACTGAAAGACAGATTCAAGGGCCTGCTGCAATGTACAGAGACTGGCTCTGATCACAGATTACCTGATTTATTGAGCAGGTGTAATATTCTGTGTTACTGTGTGGTGGAAGTCTCTTTGTGCCATTTTCCCTTAGAGAAAATAATGTTGATCTCTTACAAAACACTAAGATCTGTTGATCTTCCACCAAATGTATTTGTATCATACTATTTTCCTTTTCAAAGTCTTCCATACCTTTTTATAGCAATTAAGCATGCCACATCAAAAAATCAAATCGGTGCAAAATCATACTGACCCCCCAACGTGTCAGACAACTCATGTTGTTTCAGCATATGATGGAAAAAGCTAATCAAGGGACAGCAAACAGTCTTTGCAAGAGTAATAATTAGATTTACTTCTCCTAATTCCTTGCACATGACCTTGTGATGTGCACTGCAGGCTCATCTACCCACTACATTGCAGCCCTGCAGACAACACAGGACCAAATCTAGGTATTCTTCTATAACTTTTTCACAAGCCCTCTTGTAGGCGTTGCCACTGCTGTTTTAAATATGATCAATAAATTGACATCATGTTCATTTTTTAAATGAGCATTGTCTAAGCCTGCTATTCTGACACTGATATATCCTTATCAACACTGGTACAAACACTGCTTCAAAATTAGAAAAAATAAAAACAACCAAAAAACTCCTTCAACGAGACTGGTGCTCCCTGTCCCATCAAACGTCTCCACCTGCTTGTGCCCCCACAGATCCAGGAGCCAGGGCTGGTCTCACAGTCACAGATCCCTGGTGACTATCCCACTGCACTCAAAACTCTGCTCAGAGCAGAGTGTTGGTGATCCAAGATATGGATACAGGGAAATGAGATGGGAAAGGATACACAACCACAATTATGGTTCCCAGCTTTAGTTTCCTGAAAAAAACCCTATTCTGTCAGTGTGACTTCAAAGATGAAGAGTCACTTCCCATCACCTGTCACAGCAAGAAAAGAAAAAATCACCTTGGGGTAATCTCATCTTGAGGATAATCATGTTAGCTCAGCCTGACAGCTGCTGCAGATCTGAGAAGCAGGAGGAGCGGATGCAGCATGATGTGGCCAGCCCAACTCTTTACAAAAGCCACCTTCACTCCTGGGTGGTTGAAGCCATGCTCTGGACAGGGCTCTCCACTTTTCTGGGCATCCCACCTCCCCACAGTAATGGCAGCACCTGACTTTTGCTGCAGCACCCGAAACTATGGAAGGAAATGGCATGATCTCCTTAAACAACATGATCCACCTGGCAGTGGATTTCTGAGTGATTATCACATACCTCAGGTTGCCCCCGGATTTTAATCATCCAAGAAGTGTGATAATCCCCAAAATACACGCCCTGGAGTGTTTCATCAGTGGCAGAAATTACAGCGATGCATGAACAACGAGTTGTCCTTTCCACGGGCGCTTGGATCTGGCATGAATCCCGGGAGCCAACTCATGCCCTCTGCTGGCTCAAGCGCGGAAATAGCCTCTCCTCTTTGACCACCGCCAGCAAAAAGGCACGCCACAAGGTCATCTCCAAACGCACCACATCGAGTATTTGCTGACTAGATACTGGGTTTCTCAGCTGGGAAATGGAAGGTCATTCAGTGCTGTGCCTCCTCTCAAAAAATAATACTATTTGGAAGGGAGCTGCTGAACGTAGATCATCAGTCCCAGACTGACAGTGCAAAGTGGCAGAAAGCCAAGCAATGAGAAGGGAAAGCCACAGGACTCTGTGATAACTGTATCTTCAGTTTCAGAAATTGCTTTGATGTTCTCTCAACAGGGGACAGCTTCCATTGCCTTCAGTCTTTGCTGAAGCTTTAGTAGAAACATGGGCTGTTTCTGTTGGATTTTTAATTAGAAGTGGATTATACGATTTCCTGCAAGAAACCAGGGCGTCCTCTCTCAGCACCCATTCAGACTGTATGAAAAGGGAGGTTGGATAAGTAAGACCAGAACCAAAGGGGTGCCTAAAAATACAGAAAATATTCCTTGGAAGAAGGCAAAGACACAGAGGTGCATTCAGGCTGTATTACAAAATAGTGGAAACCTCTAAAGGCCTGGCTGGCTCCTGCATTCAGCACCTTGTCTGAGGAGCTCGGCCTTGGCTCAGACTGTGATTTATTTCAGACTTCCAGGACAGAGCAGACTGTGACAAGTCAGAGGGACATTCATTATCCGGTCTCCTCAGGCCGATGGCCACTGGCAGCACACACCTCACTGCAGCTTAATCAGCTCTAAGCAGCCCAGACAGCAGCTGCCATTTGCTTTGTGCTCTTGCATAAATGCTGTGGATTTTACTCTGAAATCTGGATTTGACAAACTGAGAACAAATAAAGATAGCTGATGGTGATGCCCAAGCATCTGAGCAGGCTACCCTTAATGGAAAATAACTCTGCCAGGAAGAAATTTGTTTCTGATATTTTTAAGATTTATATTTCTGTTTGCTGTTCACCAAACAAATAATTTGAACAATATTAATCTCCTGCATTGTAACCCATCTTCACTGGCATAATCTTCACGCGTTACTGGAGTTACAATAGAAAGAAATATAAAAAAAAAACCCAAAAGACAATGTCACAAGTATATTAATATTTGACCCACTGATCATAAACCACAGTGTACACATCCTTGAAGAGAGGAAGCTTTTATCAGGATTCTCATGAAGTGTTTAGAGATTACAAACCTAGGACTTCCTCCTACAAAATTCCTGTTGAAGCCAATAACTTTAAGGTAGTTCCTAAGTGAGGAAAAAGTTGCTAAATGTTCTATCAAGCACGAAGATACCAACATTTGTCAAGGAATGTTTCAAGGAATGTTTTTTTTGTCAAAAACACTGCCTTGTACTTCTTAATTCCTTCAAATAGTTCTACCACTAAATACATACCATTACCCTATACATAATCTAGTGAAAATATATAACATTAATTAACAAATTTTCTAAACATATACAACTGCAATCAGAATCTCAGAGGTATCAAATCAGACAGCTGATGTTTCTGTGCAGAATTCAGTGCCAGCATAGACCAGCCAAGAACAACACTCGCTAAAGCAGGAAATCAGTGTTTATAGTGATAAGTAATAGAGAATGAAGTTTATATATCAAACCCTCTAAGAAACAAGAGGAAACATTAAATAATTGTACTCTGTCATCGTGAAGGTGGAATCCATTTCTTGGTATGCCCCAATAACTAAGTTCCTTCTCACTTCAGAAAAACACGCTTTTTACATGCAAGAGGTGGCATCAGATCTTTGTGAAAGGAATGAAAAATCAGAAGTTGCTCCATAGCTCAAATACGAAAAAAAAATACTTTTCCCACAAAAAAAAAAAAAGACATGCAGAAATTCTGTGTTGTCAGTAACAATAAAAATATTCTTTAGAAAATAGAAATTAGTTATAGTAACTAGAGGGAACCCCATTCCCTGCCAGGCTGCATCTCCTGTAGCAACTGGAATATGTGCAAAGTGAAATTAGATTCTATCAAACAATGCTTCTCCATCTGCTTACACTCTGTTGCTTCTGTGCTCTCTTTCTCCTTTGCGGTAACGAACTCCCCTAAAGGCTAGGCACGAGATAAAGAGATGTGGGGCTAAGCTGAAGAGGAGAAGGGCTTTTTTCCTCCCAAACACACGCTACCTTTGCACCCCCTACTGGGGAAACAGCCACGAGCAATCGGCCCGCGGAGTCTCACCACGGAGATCTTTCCCCCGCCAGCCAAATGTAACCACAGAGGAACAGTTTTCCTCTTAAACAGGTCATTTCTTCTAACTCCAATTTGGTTCTAGTAATATATCAAGTATTATATCAATTTGATTCTAGTCATAATCTTTACTGACTTTAGTTGCAGCCAGTGAAAAGTTTCCACATAGGACTAATGCACAGTAAGAAAAGCTCATGAAAAGCCTTTATTTATCACATTCTTTCATTGTAACCCGAATCTTTTCTTTTTGTAAGGAAGAAGTTCTCGTATGCTGAGTAGAAAGGCTGTTTAAATATATTAGGGGGGAAAAAAAAAAAAAAAAAAGCTCTAGTAGCAATATATCATTAAATAACATGTCCAGAGGACCAGCATTTGCTAGCTACTGAAAATGGGCCTTTGCTATTGACACACCGAAATGGCTGTGGCAGATTTTCTGTAGCGAGGCTGGCAAGCCCTCTTCCAGAACCTTGACTCTGTAAGGTCAGCAGCAGATCACAATATGATATTTTTGTTCTTATCTTTATTATATATTTTACTAATATAAACAGTAATCCAAGGGAATAATTTCATGTTACTCAGCAGAAAAAGATGTTACAATAAAAGTATCCAAGAAAGCCACCAAAGAAGTTAGGTATTCGTTACTACAGTTTACCAAACAGAGATATAAACCCATTAGGGGCAGCTCTGCTGTTACATTCACCACCAGAAGGTGGCATTGAATGGCCACAAATCTGCTCCCAGTGTCCCTAACTGCTGCCTGCCAGAGTCGAGCAGGGAAGGGTCCTGGGCCCTTCACGCAGCGTAAATCTGAAATTTAGGCTACCACTTGAATTAACTCCCTGGAGTTAGAGCAATAAAGCCAAAAACTAATTCGTGCTACACTAGCATCAAAAATACTTTATTTCTCCCCTCCTGTCTCTTCCCCCTCGTGCAACCAACCCATGGCATACCTGTCCTGACCTTTTTGAAGGCCACTGGGATGACAGGACACGGAAGGACCTCACACCCCTTAGTGTGTACAATATGTGCAATACTCTCATGTGAAGGAGGGTCTCAAAAGCTCAGGAGAATTTCAGGGTTCCCATGATCCCTACCCCTTATTCACGTCATCTCTAAGGAAAAAGGTAACACTAGACAAACTGGGGGTGTGGCAGAATCCTCGGCTGGTTTCCAGCAATTCTGAGGGCCACGCTGCCACCTTGCCTCTCCTACAGTGTTTCTGTATAACTTCGGGGACGCGCTTCTGTGGATGGCCCAGGCAGCAGCTCGCCAGGTTTTACTTTGGACGAAGTTCTCTCAGGAGCTGCTGCACAGACAAGAGCCCAGCCCGAGTGCAAGGGAAAGCTGCCCAGTGCAACCGGGTGCACGTCGAAAGCATCCCTCCCATGGGAAGAAAAATCCACACATGCACACCTGCACACTGACACCAAAGAGAGCCTCCGAGCCCGGAGTTTCACTCCACGTGGTTCAATGGAGCAGGAGCTCGATTCCCTCCCGTACTGCTCTAGATCTGCACGGTTCCCCTCAGCCCCGGCGTGACAAACACTCCTGAGCGCTGGCACACCCTGGGGCCGGCACTGCTCTGGCTGCACCACCACCTGTCTGTCACGGCTGCAGACGAGCTGTCCCGTGGCATGAAAAAAGTCGGGATTCAAGGGATGCCGGGACTAGCCGGTAAATGTGCTGTTCCAGAGCAGCCCCCAGCCCTGCACTGCATGCAGAGTGAACAGCGGGGCGAGGGAGCAGCACTGGGGACACGCACAGGTACAGGTTGCCTGGCTCCAGGCTGCCCCTCGGCGCAATGGCAGGATTTCCAAGCGGACTGCAGCAAACAGCAGAGCAGAGAGAGAAGAGCCAGGGCCCTGCTCCCCTTGGTCTGCCGCATCCCCTCATCGCGTTGCAGTCCTGCCATCCCTTTGAAGGAGAGGGCTTTGCTGTCACAGGGCCAGCTGCCAATCAGTCATCCTAACACCATGCAAACACATGGTGCTCTGCCAGGAACAGTTGATGTCTCAACACAGGCTCTGGTATACTAACAGAAAAAAACTTAGAAACAAATTTAAAATTAACGTTTTTTTTTCCCACTAAGACAGCTCAACATGGCTGTTTCATTTACTGTTTTTAATGAGTTGATCATTACTCCTTTCAGTGAAGCCTTGTCTTATTTATTCCAGCGTTAACCAGGCCACCAAAAAAGAACACATTTGGGAGAAGAAAATGCCATTTACTAAAACAGTACAACAGGGGGGAAAAAACCCAAAAGATACCACCAAAACAAAACAAAAAACCAGTAAGCATCCAAAATTGCAAAATGGAAGGATCAACTATTCAGGATATTTCTACTGTAATGCAGCATAAGCTGACAAGGTGAATACTGGGATTTCCTTCTTTCTGTGATCATTTACAAGCAAATGCAAAAGGAGACTCTTGCAAGGAACAATCAGTTGTTAGAATCACTCTGCATCTACACAGAATAAGAACAAATTCTCTCAATGGGCTTTGACCTTATCTCAAACTTTATGTGTAGTTTTGCTTAGGAAATAAATAAAGATAAAAATAATATATTTTTATTCTTGTATTTCAGATAAATAATTCAGAGGTTTCTGAGTGTTTGGAAGTTTCTTTGTTTTGAAGAGAAGGGGCTCCAATGATAGACATTTAAAGAAGAGATCAGCTTTGTCAACACTCACGGCAGCCCAGACAAAATGAATATATGCATGCAGAGGGAAAGCAGAGAAATAAAATTCAGGGTTGGAAGAAACCTTGCCATTTGGGCTGCCAGCCATCTGGATCAGCAGAGCCTCCTGACAGCCTACAGATCTGCATTTCCTTTTCCTGGGGCTTGGTAGTTGAAGGACAGAGAGGAGAGGCTGAGACCAGCTCCCAGTGTGACATGAGCTAGATGTGGTCCTGAGTCACACCTGGACATAACAATATAAACGTGGTGTGTGTTCTGGGGCGTGCTTAGGTGTGAGCTCCGTTACTGCTGCCTCAGAAAAGGTAAGGCAGGGAAGGGTTTGGAGTGAACAGGCAAGGGCAGGTCGATCCAATCAAAAGCACACTGATGCTCAGTTTGTAGCACACGAAACTGCTGAAAGATTGAGTGCTCCGAGAGACTGAGGGAAATGCAAACAGAGCCCCTGGAGGGGAACCATTTTTCAGCAGGTCATGAGCAAGCCAATAATGATTTCCACTTCATTCGTATGTGTGCTAAACATACTTGGCATTACTTCAGAGACTGGGGTCAAAAGTTCGATGACTGCTAAAGGCATTGTGCTAGAAGATGCATCTGGATAGCTGCTAGGGGAGGGTCAAAGCCAGGTTTGCACTAACCCTTACCCCTGCCCTGTCCTGGTAGGGTTTCCCAGCTGAGATCCATTATATATGCAACTGGCACACTGAAAAATGGCCACAAAGTCTATCTTTCATGTTACTTCACTGCCAGGATGCTTTAAAACAGGAAGCAGAAAGCAGAGCAACTAGGGCCAGCACTCCTTTTGCATCTCTCAGCAGCCTTTCCATGCTGCTGGTCTCCTGGGCCAGTAAGAGCCTTTCTTTGCTCCTGACCCTCTTCAGCATATCCACCAAAAACATATCTAAGCACAACACACACAAAAATCAAGTCATGCATACATGAGCTGGGGGAACAGTTCCCTCAAACAACCATTGCCACGGCCCTCTGGCAGTGGAGGACACTGCACCCTTAGCTGCTCACTGCTGGCTGTGCTGCAATGCAGCAGCAGTGCCAGCCTCAGCACTACCTGATGTGCCTTGAGCCAGGAAACACACTTAGCAAGCAAAGGGTCGGACAGCCAATAACTTAATTTCTTGGAGACACCACCAGCATTTTAGCCTCACTCTTCAGGCTTTGGTGGTCTGGTGGACTCACAGTGTCAACATCACATGCTCTGAGAAACATGGTGGAGTTACCCCCCACCTCCAAAGAACTCCTTGAACTCCATGACCTCCTTATGCTGCCCCTTATGGTCCCAGCAGCACCTCACGGTTGCTGCTTGGGGATAAGCTGAAAAGAAAATGATTTGCAAGCAGAGGTTTCTCTGCCAGAAGACAGTAACAAAGCTGCAGCAAAAAAAAAAAAAAAAGGAGGGTAAAGTACACAAACACAATGCTGCAAGTGCCCCTTTCCACCACCTCTCGATTTCTTCTTGACTCTCTTGCCTTTCTCTGAAACACACCTGTGTGCCAGAGACTCTCACAACTCCCTGAGTTTCAGCCCAGTTCGACTTTCTTTGCATTGAACTGGCAGGAAAGGAGGAGATTTATGAGGGTCCCAGGTGCTTTATATTGACTGTGTTTTCCAGGCACAAGTAGCCCCACAGAAATCTTCCAGGGAAACCACAAGCAGACTCAAGGGAAATGTAGAGCCAGAGGCTTCCATTAACTCACACAGGGTGTGGCTGAACTGGATTCAGCTACTGAATACTGGCTGGGGAAGACAGAGGCTCGTTTTTCAAGGACCCCTGTGCAACTGCCTTGAACTCGAATAGGAGCTTGCGATGTGTGCTTTAATAGATATGCATTGTCAATTTGACTTTTCACAAGGTGGGGAGGAGTAAAGGAAAAAAAAACATTTCTTTTTTTAGCAACTCTCCACTGCCTTTTTTTGTAATTAAATTCACCGTAATGACCACTGTACTAAATCTAATAAGAAATCTGAGTTGCTGGTTTCCATTGGCAGCCATTTGCACAGCTCAATTTAGGCAACTCACTAAAGCATAAGAACAGTCTTGCAAGACAACCTTCTTGAGTCAGTAAGTAAGAAGAAAAGCTTACCTAGACAGTACTAAATCACTAAAATTGATTGCACCCTATTGCTTATGCTCTGATTCCACCGGCAGAAAGGCTCTGAGCTGGCTTATTTACACACACACTAGTGAACTCGTTCACACACAGCTGCTTTCCACCTCAGAGCAATAAAAATTAATAATAAAAATAATTAAACCTCATCAGCCTTCAAGCATTTGGAAACCCCAGAGCCCCATTGCCAGATCCTCTGAAAATGCATCAGCCTTCCCATGAGAGAGACTGGGGCTCAATTCCTGCAGGGACTGGCTGCCAGAACTACCACAGTGCCTGGTCGTCACACTCCAGCAACAGATTATTCCATGCTATCGACCCCCCTGCTCTGGGTTAATTCTTTTAATTGTCTCACCACATCTTTTCCCATTAGGCTGATGTAACTTGTTTAAGCATACACAGATTGATTTATGACAGCACAAGGGATGTTAATCAGATGCCTGCTCTCCAGTTAATGCATGCTCGGCGAGAGATGCAGGACAGCAGTCTCCCACATGGGAGCTCCAGCCTTTTGCCTGGAAATCAAAGGCAGCCTCCCAGCAAGAGCAGAATTACAGCGCTCCAAGAATAGCGGCTTCCACTGGCGTTATGGGTAAGGCAAGGTCACTGCGTCCTGCTCTCAATTCTCAAGTGCCATCTTCTTAAAATATAGCAGCAATCAAGGAAATGGAAAATCTCTTTAAAAGTTCGCTGTTAGGAAATTACTGGAGCCCATTGAATTCCTAAAATCTTGTCAGGAGGTAAACGGTTCCCTTCAAATGCAACTTCATTTGTCTCCAGTTAGAATCTGTTTCCTTCACAGTGTATGTTCAACATCCTTTAGCTCGTTGCTGCACGTTCCCTGCATTTCCCTTTTACTCAAGGGGTGTGCACATAGCACAGAAACCTGCACAGAGCAGCCTTCTGTTCCATACATACAGTTTAGGTCATGAAAAGCACAGAATATATAATGAGTTGAAAAAAACAGAGTTCTCAACAGTACCAATAAAAATTTGCAAAGCTTTGGGAAAAAAACAGGATACCCCACAGAACAAAATACTTTTCATTCTGTTGCCATGTTCACAATTAAAACAACTGGGTACATGAAAAAAGAATTAAGTTCATCTGCAGGTGCCACCATCTAACTGAAAGTCAAAGGAAACTTGGCCCGTAATTTTGTGTTTCTGGGACAAAAAAACCCAACCAACCAACCCCAAAAAACCTCCCCCACATCCACTGTGCCAAACTGCTTAAGAAAACTGTAATTCTGCATCTGAATCTAACCTACATAACCAAGCATTCTTTGGGATTACAACTGGGACACCAGCAGTCCCATCACATCTTGACAGCAAATCCCATACACTTTCCCACCAGCAAGAGGGCTCAGAGCAGGAGCTCTCTCAGCTGTTTCTCCCAGGTACTCCTCCTGCTACCCAGTTGGTCCTGCCTTGGTTAGCAGCAAACGGACTTCATCTCCTTGAGTTTTCAAATCCTCCAGAGAGCTTTCAGTACAATTTCTAAATACAAACTTACTAGATGGGCTGACAAATCTCACCACTTCTTATGAAGTTTATTCCACTGATGGTCTACTCTTCTCAGTTTGGCAGGCATAGACATGCTCAGGATTAGATACCAGGAAAGAGAGGGGAAACTAACACTAATTCCATGTGCTTCCAGCCCAAGCAGGAAAGAAAAGGAGGTGCTCCACCCCTGAGAGCCATTCAGTGCAGTCCAGATTTCTAATGTCACGCACCTCACTCTTGCAGCAACTTCTCTGAGAACAACCTTCATGCTAAGAGCAACTTAAAATATTTTCAAGCAGAATAAGAGAGAACTGTACAAGTACCTTCAGAGGGTTCATGAACAAAGAGAGAGAAAAAAAAAAGTCTAATGTACTATTAAGGACAGATTATTGTTCAACTTTATTCAAAAATACCAAAGGCTGCTTTGAAAGATCTAAAAGCACCAGCAGGAGCTGCTGCCCTTTGTATCATGCAAAGAAGAGCCCCCAGCTGGCAAGGGCCCCATGGAACATATACTGCCCTGAAGCTGCAGTGGCAACAGAGTCTTCAGCAGATACTCCAAGCAACAAAAAGCACCACAAAATCAGTACCTTCACTCTTGTGCCTCTAGTGACAACCAGCTCCAAGCCTTCACTCCGACAGCAGCTTCACAATGACACCAGCTCATGCCATCCCAAGACCGGCCTCAGGCTAGCAGGCTAAGAATCAGTCTCGTAACTTCCTGAGGTAGGAGGCATGATGCACGCCTGATTTCCCTTCCTAAATTTGTGTGAATACTAATCCCACACACCTTTAAGGAACTACACGGTGGCTTCAGTCTCCACTGGTTTTATGTCTGCTGTAGAAAGGAGCATTTTCTCCCCTTGTTTACAAGCAGTTTTCAATGCTTTGAAATGCCACAGCTATTCAAATTGTTAAGACAGAGGATGAAAGCCACAGAAACATAACTTCTTATGAGCTAAACAGTGCACTGGGAAGAGATGGGCAAGTCTGGTGGCAAACACTGCCACAGACAAGCCTAACATAAATGCACAGATGAGTAAATATCTAAGGTTTAGATATCTGGATGCATTAGATGTACATGAGTAATTATCTAGGTTTCTCTTTTCTGATTTCCTTAGGTCACATGGAAAAGTAGGATCCTCTACAACTTCATGTTGTTTGTCTCCAGACACCAATGCCTAGTTCACACTCAGAATTTTCTCCTTGGCAATAATTTTGTAGAAAGGCATTACAAAATTGCCAGATGCCTGAGCTTTTCTTGACAGTGAAATTTTACTTATATAGTAAGAAGATACAAGCTGATTTGTATCCTGTCATGCGGATATGTCACTTACAATATGTCTTGCAAACATACATTTAATTATTTGCCAAGATATTTGCCTCCCCATTTAAGTAAAACATTCATATTCAATTTATTCTGCTTTGGACAAATGAATGTCTTTGCAGATTACCAACCCAAAACATCGGACAGGTTTTTTGAAGTATCCTTCTTCTGTAGTCAGCATGAGGAAAATGTCCAGCATGATGGAAAAGCACATTTGAACTGTCAGCAAACAGTATTGCCAATCTGACACCACTCTTAAAGCCACAAAAACTATTTGTGAGCATGTGGAAGATGTGTTTCCTGCTATCACAGCTCTGGGAGGCTGTTAAGCAATGAGGAATTTGATCTGGACTGCAGCAAAGCCCCAAACGGTGAGCAGAGATGAGCAGCTAGTGGAGAAGCACGTTAGGAATCAGGAGTATCAAACATTTTCCAGCTCCTGCTCCCCGCAAAATCGGATCAGAAATGAGTGAGCGCGTGAACTCGAGGAGTCTTGGAGCAAGGATAGATTCTGTATTTTTATAACTGAAAAGATGAAAACCAGGATAACTTTGGGGAAAAAAATGTACTTTTGTAGTTGGTTGGAGTACATTTTGACAGGCTTCCACAAAAGAGCAGAGAAAGACGTGATGGACAAAAATGGTGTTCAAGGACTAGGAAGAGAAACAGTCATTGGGAGGAACAGCATCTTCCCAGATTTTATAGCTGCTTCTTGCATCTCAAAGACAGACACTCCTTGTCATGCCCATGTAGTCTGGAACTAACACAGTGAATGTTTGAAGGATATAAAGAAGAAAAAAATGTGGTTTGAGGAGATGCACACAGTAGACATAGCAGGAGCAAAACAGGAAAAGAAATTTCAAACTGAACATCAGGAGACTACTCAAGCCCTGAATTTTACTGGACTGATAAGTATTCTCCAAGAGGGAAAGTGGAAATTCAGTTCACTGAGCTATTTACATGTTCAAAAATGACTTCGTCATAGAGAATACCCTGTACTTCTAGAGCTGGAAGACACACCATCATTCACTAGCTCTCTTTGAACTCTAACTGAAGGTCTATTACAACTATCAAGAACATCAACTATTGCTAGAGCTGATATAAGCTTAGACACAAATCCTTGAATAGATTTTTCTCTTATTTTTCACATCTATTTTTCCTCTCTCTCTAAGCATTATTTCCAAAGAGTGAAGCAGCATGAAGTACGGGTGTAACATAAATCTAAAAAAACCACCCTAATCATTTTACCATTCCTCGAAGTATGACAAGCATTAATAAAAAGCAGTTTTGCTTATTGAACAAAGCTTTTACAGAAATGGAAGGACACATTTTCATGCCCAGTCCCCATCCCACATTACAGCTGTATCACACATGGAGTTTTGACTGAGAGTTACAAGGCACACAGTCTCCCCACACGGCTGTGCCTGGTGGCTAATCCTGCTAATGCCAAAAGTACCACTGGCTGGAGGGACTAAGGCCTGTCCAGCCAGGACTGCCAACCAGCCCAGCTGGAACCCAAAGCAGGACCAGGGGCACCAAGACCTGCCTGGCATGCCCCTGTCCAGTGCCACTTCACGGCACCACCAGCCACAGGGTTTGCCAGCCACTGGCAGGACTGCCTCTTTCCTCTGCTCTCCAAAGCTCCTCTGTGGGCCTGCACGTGCTTCTGTCTGTGCTGTGTGTCCCTCTACCTTGGCAACAAAGGTTTTAGAGCCCAACAGGAAGAGCAGAAACCTCAGCTACTACTGACATACAGGAGTATGTTAATGGATAATGCAAAATACTCATTGTTTTCTCAATAATTACATTCATGACAATAACTTGCTGGCTGCCATTTAAAAGCCTGACCATTTTCTGCACAAAAATGCATTTGAAATTAAGTTGTTGAAAATGGACCTTACCTTCTATCTCTTTCCTTTTCCTCTACCACACTTCTAAAGATTGTAACACACCTGTCAAATGAGGTGAGCCTCTCCTATTTGGAGAATCAGACTTGCAGGTCTTTTAATCAAGAAAGAAATACATAATTAGTTTGGCCTAAGTGCTAAAAACTATTGCCATATCCTTAAGAGGCCAAGCTCTCTATTGCAGACATTAAGTACTCAGGCTATTAGGAGTATTAATATTTTGCAGACCTGTGGAACTCTAACTCTCTGAGTCATTGTGTTTGGACACCTCATAGCAAAAACTTTCTCCTGTGAAAGAAAGGCTCCTAAGGATGCACAATTAACTCAGTTCCATTCCTGACAGCAGAGTGCATCACAGCAGTTGTTGCTTCTCTCCCTCTCTCTGTAAAATCATCCTGATAAAGCATCAAAAACAACTGTCATTTCAAAGCACAAGGACTATCAATTCAGTAGGTAGCAGGACAAGCAACAGCAGACTGTACACAAGTAATTTTATCTGTTTAACTACTCATATATGTATTTTGATGTTTGGAGAGAAACCTTTCTCATTTTTCAAACATTCCCGATGTAGGTAGGTCTTTGTTTTTAAATTGAGCATTAGAAATGTGATCAACTGGTCATACTAAACCCCACTTTACCATCACATTCAACTTAAACTGATACCATCATCAGACACGAAGGTTTGTATGCTCATATATGTTATATATTTTCTAGAATTTTTTCTGAAATCATGAAGATCCTAAGTATAATTTCTCTTCCTGGACCATGGGCTTGTTTAGATTCAATGACAAACTCCTTTTTATTGCCAAGCAGTCATCCTGAGCTACTTTTCCTTCATCTACAGCCTCTACAACAAAGGAAGTGATAAAAGCCCTGGTGCAGTCAACTGTTCTTTACACAGATCCAAAACCTTCTCTATCTCCTTGACATTAACAATGGTTTTCCAAATCCACATGCTCTGCACTGGAGGACAAATGAAGTACATCACCTCCTCCACATTCCTCCTCTCAAACTAAATACTTGTCACATCTCTGGGCTTTGAGATAAAAGTACAAAATTTTAAAAGTCATCTCATCTCACCTTAAAGTCCTTTCCCAAACATAATTATAAATGTCTAAGCCAAACACCAGGGAGACTTTTACTTAACTTTAATTTACTGTGGGTCCATCAACTTTGACCGCACTTGAAGGTACATTTTCTCCCCATTGGTTCTGTCTAGTCAAAGAAGCTCACGTAGCGATGACGCATCTCTTGCAGATAAGGGTATCCGCTGATTTGATTTACTAAGGAAGCTAAATTTATTATGCAACATTTTACAAGTATAATTCTGCTTTCTCTTGATGGTAATAAATTTGATATCAACTCCCATGAGACAAGAGAACCAGTCCTTTTATTATCCAGACATGACCCCCAGAGCCAGATTCCATTTTAGAGACGGGAAATGACCGTATCTCTGATTAAAAGGGAAACTTTAATCAAATAAAGTGCCTCATCAAGCGAGAGCCAAGATTCCAATACTCCTGACTGCAGCACAGCAATGATCCAAAGTCATATCTGCCCCCAACCCATTACCGCCTACTGCAAACGTGATATCCATCCCAAACAGGAGGTGCATCCTTCAGCCATTTCCTCATAATCTGGGGAGCTGCTCCTCCCACGCTCGCAGTCCTGTGCAGAAACGTTCTCAGGCAGCTACCCCAGGGTCTGTTTGAGGAATCAGAGGAGGATGGATAGTGTTTGGTTTGATTTTTTCCCAACTAAATCAGTCTCACAGGTGGCAAGCATCTTCACACCCTGCAGCCAAATGCAGCAGCCTTGGCTTTTAGCTCAACACCAAAAAAGTAAGCCTCTTCTATTCCTTCAGACAATTTCCTTCTACACCCTGAATTAGCTTTTGAAGGATTTAGGGCAGCACCTTATTTAGAGTCCCAGGTCAAGAACTTTGTCCCGATTGTCAGTGGTGCATTTCTGCATTTTTACAGTGGATGTAGTAAATGAATAACAAATAATGGTAAAAATGACAATATGGATGTCTCAGGGTATTGTTATTTTAAACATGCTCTAAGGTTCCACTTCTGTGTAAGCACAATCAGATCTGTATGCCACTCCATGCAGGGACCCATTTTAAAGTCTTTTTAGCCATCTAGAATGTTTTCTTGCAACAGAGCAAGATACAGCAACTGACAGATAAATCATCTCCCTTTCAGCTGTGGAAGCCCGGCTACGCAAGCAAATGAAGTTGCCCAAACTCCATATCTACTCAGGAGCCACTCGGCTGAGCGACGCGGTTATTTCATACAGCCTGCTGCAGAGATCCTCCTTGGATCAGCCCGCATGTCATTTCTGCTACAGGAGTAAAGATATGCTGCTATATGCTAAGGAGTATCTTCTCGATACCGAAGCCTCTGCACCGAGTGAGGCCCCCTGCTCTGCAACGCTTCCAGCTGCCGCACTGGCCCGGCAAAACGTGGGCAATGTGCAACACAACCACACTTGAGGATCATTTCGCTGGTGTTTGTCTAAGCGTTAGACACACGCTCGCACGCAGGAAGATAGTTACTGTTGCTCTCTGATTTCCAATGAAGTTCCCGTGGTCTCACGCCCACCCCTGAGGCGGGGCAGGGCTCAGCCCAGCCCTGACTAGCTCTGTTCTCAATTAGCCCAAGTACCCCCGGGTGCCCCCATACCCTGCCCTGGAGCGGCCACGCCGACGCGGGCGGACCTGCGCCGCGTGTTGGCGACCGGCCCCGAGCAGCTCTGGATTAGACGGCGGCAGCACAGCGGCAGAGCCCGTAATCGCCGACCTCCGCAGGCGAGACGGCCTCCACTGAGGCAGCGGCGACGCAGGGCCAAGAGGACAAGGGACCGCTGCCGCAGCACCGGCGGGCGCACGCTGGACCCGGGCCCTGCCGCCCAGGCCCAGGGGGAAGCAACGGAGAGCTCCCTGAGGCTGCCGGGGAGCCGGGCTCACTTCCAGCGCTGCCCGGACGTACACGGCCAGCCGCGCCGTCGGGCCCCCGCCTCGGGGGCGGTGCCGCGTCCCTACCGCCCCCGCCAGGCACACCCCCGGGGCGGGGAGCCCCGGCGGCACCCCCGCCCCGCAACCCCCTTACCGCGGCAGGCAGGGCTGCCGTCGCCGGCGCGGTACAGCGGGGCGGGGCGCGGAGGGCGGGGCG